>LYUA01005186.1:11475-24788 GCA_002093875.1 Calopteryx splendens | reverse complement strand
CCGGACTAGTGTAAAATTGGGAACAATGTAAGTGGTAGCCGTGGATTTAAAAGAAAGCAATCGGGACAGGATGCCATTACTCACTCCCGCCTCGTTATTTTCCCGTTTCAATTATACCCCAATTTAATCATAATTAAAATCCAAAATACGTAATACGGATGAAGAAAATAGCATCGGTTTGTTCTTGCACTAGCTTCGCCGAGAGAGAGAGCTATGAATGGGAAATACAAACGAAAACCGAGAGCTCCGGTAAATGCAGTCTAGTTCGGATTTTGAAAGATTTCTTGCCAACGCAGGGATCCCCTGGCCCGGGGAAAGCATTTTTAAAGCCCTGAGAAAAGAACGAGGGAGTTCCCAAATTCCCCAGAGAGATGAAGGTAAGGAATGGGGAGAGCGCTGTAGAGAGAAGGGCACGAGGCGATTGGAAAAGGACCCGCATTGGATTTCACGTCCTAGGTGGTCAGGCTCAGTCCACGGAGGTGGAAAAATGCCCGAGGGTTCACGCTGGATTCGAATAGGCATGCGCGAAAGTGAAGAGACCAGTCCGAAGCTGAGGAAATTAGATGGCACCGTATATGAGGAAATAAGCTAGGAGAAGAATCGACCGGCGTGAATTTCTGAAGTCTCACCAGGGGTCTGTTCGTAGAGGGGGCGGATTTGTACGCTTATTCATTCACTTTTTCTATACGCTATAATCCTTGCCTCTCTATCAACTTATACATTTTTACTCTCCTCGTTGAAAAAAAAATAGCGATGAACGCCACGCAACAATGTAAAGCCCCGGAAAAATCGGCAATGATTAATTTTATGAATATAGCGAGGCCCCCAGTAGTGCGAGGACAAATGCCGTAGCAAACAGAAGAAAGGGCGAGTCAAGGTGAAATTAAGTAAGATTGTCGAATTAATTTATCTACAAAATACAAATTCATCGTATTACGACAAAAAAGTATCCAAGGAAATGAAACGTTTTAGTTTAAAAAAAAGCCAACTCCAGGACATTCATTTCGGAAATTAAGATTAAAATGAGTAAACATAAATGTATTGGCACTACTAGCCAAATGAAATTACTAGACAACGTAAGTTAAATAAAGATTGTAATATACACCACATACAGATTAGATCATCAGAAGGAACGGATCACAAAATCTTCTTTCACATACGCTGGTTATTCCTAAGGAAAAGTCAGAATTCTTTCTATCGAGAAATGTGTCTGTGTCACTAACTCCAAGACCACAATCGAAGACCAACGATACGGGATAGAATAAAACCAAAACCTTGTCCAATCGTCTCACCCCCGCACTCCTCTTTCGCAGCTCTAGCCAACAAAATCCCCATCCCACCAATCATCCAATTTCTCCCCTATCCATTAAAACCCCCATCCCTAGCCACGCATGCATATCCCATCTGATGCGTGGCGTATGGTCTTAGTTTCAACCCTTCCACTACATTCACCTCCACCTCTAACTAACCTCCTCTTATCTCTCTAAACTCCCTTAAATGCCCGAAATCTCCCCTGCCATTCTTTCTTCCCCCTACTATATCACATATTCACACCCCTACTTTCTCCAAGAATGAAAGAAAGGATGGATGATATAGGTATCGGTGTATGCACTAGTAATTTTACAAGAGGGCACCTCTCTAAAACAACGAACAACACAATGCAATAATTAAATCAAAAAATAAATTTGAAACGTTTTTCCAACAATGACATAAATAGTTGATTGGGTGGATGCTTGTAGGGATGCCAGGATAAGGACATACTCAGGTAACCAGACACCCTCAGAATGGAATTCTTAGGTGCAAATTCTGGATGGGAACCCAATGATTCTGTCGAACCTTGGTTTTGAAGTGAAAATTATGCATGGACTTCGGCTGGTGTGGTGAGTTGGTGATTGGAACGCTTGCCAGGAGGATCTCATGCTCAAAAATGAGAGGTAGACAAACTATTATATTTTATTACTGATAGCCTACCGGTAAGTGTATGTTTTTTGATGGGCACCACTGCTACATGACTGGTATGACACAAACATTGCAACCTACACTACAACAATCCATTCTTCAATTCCGCATAATATCTGCTTCCATTCCATCCAACATGCCTAATCTTTCCCTCCCTCTGTCTCGCTAACCCAAAATTCACTCCTCTACCACTGTACCCAACAAGCCATTTCCACTCAATACACCATCCATCCACTTTTCCAGAAACCTTCTCTCCTCCCTTACCATTCCCAGAACTCCTTCATTCATTCTTCTTTCCATACATTTCACTTTTCCAATTCTTCTACCCACCCACATCTCAAAATTCTCCAATCCATGCTAGTCCTCCTGTCTCAATGACCAAGTTTCCTAGCCATTTAAAAACACACTCCATACCAATGTCTTCCCTAGTCTCTTCTTTACATCAGTACCTAAGGTTACTGTCTTTAATTCCCTCTTTGTAAAAACTTCTTTACCTAATGCAAATTTCATTTTAATAACCTTACCACATTGCCCATCTTCATCTAAAACACTTGCTAATAGCAAAAATATTTTACTTGGTCAAATTTACAACCTCCAACTTCAATGTTTCCTTCCTACATAAGAATCATGGTTTTTGACCGTATTTGCAGTAGGTAGCTAGGTGTAGCAATCTGTTGACAGAGGGTTAAAATCATATCAAACTTACTAATTATTAATGAAGGGTACTGTAATTTCCAACCTCCCTTAAAATATAACCAACTAAGGATTTGTTGATTGAAGTGTTAATATCAAGGTTTAAAGTAATGGATCACAAGAGACTATATCTCTAGGCAGAGAGAAAGAGTGAGGTAATAAATGAGATGGAGTGGGAAAATAAGAGAGAGACTTGGGTTAAAAACAAGATCAAGAGAAAACCTGTTATCAATGTATCGTAAGGAAGATTCAACATGCACGTATACAAGAGTGTGAATGCAGAATGAAGAGAAAAAAGAGTGAATTGGCTGAGCAAATTAGGAGGACACAATCCCTTAAATAGAATTAAGGACAAGGAGGAGATACCAGAAGAAATAAGATCCACGATATTGCAAATTAATTGTAAATTTGAAAAGCAATTAGGGTGATGATAAATGGATGGCATAGATATCTCTGGAACCAATCATTAAGTAATGTTTAGGTCCAATTAATAAGTTAAGTAATGCTTAGGTCCAATTGAAATCAAATAGTGTATATAAGAAATTTAAGGTAAGTTACTGATTAAAACACCAAAATGTATGAATGGAGATGTTATTCCTGAAGCTGCATACTTGTATCGCTCTATTGTTTATTTTACATTTACATAAGTATACTTTTGAATGGAAGAGATAAAGCCAAATAAAGTTGTAGTATTGTGTGTTTATGGACTCATTTTTTTTCTTATTTAGCTTTTGTAATTGGAGAAAACTGTTTATGTGTACTTATATTTCAACTTTATACATCATCTTTTGTAATTTTAACAGCAAAAAATATTTTTTTTGAAATTTATATTTATGTAAATTTTAAAAGTACACACTTTTATAATTTTTCTATACAAAACTATACTTTGTTTTCAAAGGTCGCAGAGGGTGTGGACTGCACTGAGTAGTAATTTTGGTCTACTGTAGTGGTCGATGAACCAATGAATCTGTAAATGTTTTCAAGGAATTTTCTCAAATTTCTCTAACAATAAGTTGGATATGAATTGTCTCATGAATTTCTCAGAGAAATCTCACAAGTCGGTGAAGGGATTTCAAAACTATTTGTTTGAAAAGTATCCCATTTCTCATACTTCTCTCCAAATGTTGGATAAATTTCATGAAATTTTTTTTGACAGGAATTTTGCAAATGCATAGAAATGGCAAGTAACATAAACTCTGGGATGCCTTCTCTTCCAGATTTGACTAACCTGCTGGCTAAATAATCACCAGCAAAGGCATTTTCCAAATATTTAAATAGTTACAAATCTCATTACATTAAATCATTGTACCTTAGTTAACTTGGTGATGATTGGGCAGAAATGCTGATTTCCATTGCCTTCCACATCACAGTGCTGCAGCCATTTAGTTAACTTTTATCATGCCTGAAGTGAAATGATTGTTACTGAACTGACCACTGTGGTCTCAACCTTCACTCAAGTGAAGAAGGGCTGATGTCCCCTTCTCCAGGTAAGTGGTGACTTATTATTATTTGATGGCAGCCACTCACCAAAATCATGGCACCTTCATAGGATTTCATCGATTGTCTAGAACATTTAACCCAAAAATGGATTTCTACATCCTCTAAGTACCATTACTTATTGTTTAAGACTGGTTATTGAGTATACTCGCTTCATTTGGAGCTAACCTCTATATCTAGAGGTTGACCCACCATCCACAACCTGGTGGTTACACTCAATGTGCTAATGCTCAGCCATGAGAATAATAATAATAATGTGGTCAATTTATTCTCTGGCTTTCACTAGAAGGCTTCTGAGTGTTTCAAAGAAACTGGAAAAAACCATAATAGTAATTTTAGTAGTCCAACTGCTGATGAGTGCGAAATATTGTATTTGACTTCCGAGGAGTTATGGACCCCTAATAATCAGTTATCACCACCCTTCCTTCCACTTCCAACAGACAAAATAGCCATAAAAGGTATGTCTTTGAATTAATTTAGTGATAATTATAATTACCAGGTTCTGAATTTATGAATTTCAGATTGGTTAACCTATAAATGGAAACCTATGGAAACATTGGCAGTCCAATGCTTTTAATTAGTACTACTACAGTGCAGTAAGATTTTGAAGAGATTGGAAAATGAAAACAGCAAGAGGCAAAAAGGATGAAAAAGGAATAAGAATAGAAAAATCTAAATCTATATAATACTCGGCAAGCCTCCTCAAGAGCATAAGGTAGGTGGTATCATTAATTAATGGAAAGGAGAAAGGTGGTCTGCAAAGGAGGACACAGATGTACTTAGAATTTTCCTCTCCTTGTGTGATGGTCATGGCTTATTTGAGGGAAAATCGAATCCTTTAATCTTTCTGTTTGGTAGTCTAACAATATCAAAAATAGGAACAATACCACAGACAATAAATAGTATGTCAGGATGAATACCCACAGAGTAAAAAAACTACCATGTGCTGTTCAGCCTGAGGCTGTCAGGGACGTTTGAGCAGAAAAACACCAGGTCCTACCTTCTGGAACTACTGCAGTAAAGATTTATAAGAGGCTAAAGAATGATTACATCCAGCCATGGGACCATTGGACTCCCAAAAGGAGGCAAGACTTCAAGAGGGAGCCATATCCTAATACCTGTAGATTTATAGTCCATTGCCGTAAGGGCTTAAAATAATATACACACTTTATTGGTGGAGGAATGAACGGTCGTAGAGTTATCATTTTATTTTGTTAATTAATTTAAATAATTATGATCATATGTATCAAACAAAATTTATGTGTTCTTTTATTGGGTTTTTGTAAATCCTAAAAAAATATTTTCGGAGTAGGCACAAAATTTCTATAAGCAATCTCAAAATCTTAAGCTTTCATGAAATTATGTAAATTGTTCCTAATTTAAATTATGCCTTAGTGATGACAAAATGCAACGTATAAACAGGAGGGAGTAAATTTTGGATGGAGACTTCATAAGTAGGTATCAAGAAGATGCACTCACCGATTGATCACCTTAATAAGTAGCACTTCCACTTCAATTTTCTTCAGTTCCTTTGGTTGAGCAACAATTTTCCTACAATGTAGGTTTTATGAAAGAATCAAACACTGGAGAAGCATATGCTTTTGTTCATATAAGTTTTGTAAAATATTAATTAAGTGGGAATCAAGAAAGTTATCAAATCAATATAACTAAGCTAATGAACTTCTTCAGGCTAGATATTATTGTAATATGGCTATGGACCAATTAAGTATCCGTAAGACTCTCAATATGCTTGCCATGGAGTCCCTAGTGCAGTTTTTTTATAATTACACAATAATGCTATTAACAGGTCAATTCATTAGGAACATATATTTTATATTTCTGATCAGAACCTAAAAAAGACTCGTAAAATATATCTTCCGTTATTACTTCAGGTTCTACCGTTCCAGGAAAATTCTAATATTTAATGACTCGTTATCATTATAAAACACATAGCACACCTAAGCAGGTATTGTTAGGGAAAATTCAAATATGTGATCACAAAATATAACTCACATTACTTACTGTGGAGAAAGCCTCTAAATATATGCTACATCTTTCAATTCACAAATAATATAATGGGTTCATTGAACATATTTCATTACCACCACACACGTCACTTGTTTACATATTTAAATTTTGTTCTCCTGCCGCAGATATAACAAATGAAATGTGAAAATAACCGGACGCAAACTGAAAGCGGTACTCAAGTTTGTATACATACAATAAGGCGAAATGTTGTCATTTGCAAGAACAACTTAGCTTTTACTTTTACTCAATTAGTATTAAATTTATAAAGTATTTATCATGTCTGACGCATGGAGTGCAATCCAAGAAATAAAAAGCAAGCGAAACAGTTTGCGAGAAAAATTACAGAAACGCAAAAAGGAGAGGCAGGATTTATTTAATTTATCCGTAGGAACCTTAGGTAAATATCATTATCTTTGCTGTACTAAATAGAAATGCGCAAAGGCATTAAATTTTAACTGACTTTATAGAATCTTCCACACTTCCCAAGACCAGTGCAATCAGTATTGAAGGAGGAGGAAGCGGCGTACCATCACCTGTCACAAAAACGTCTGGTATGACACAATATAAGTTATTATGTGTACCAAAATTTAGAATGATCAACCATTAATATTAATCTCGTGATATAGACAATGCATCTGTATCACTGGTGAAGTGTAATAATATACTTTTCTGTTGTAGACGACGACGAAAGTAGAGAGCCCGATGTTGACCTCAGGTCTGATCCAGAAGTGGAAAGTCGATTGCTCCAGTGCTTAAGTGAAGTATCACTAACACTTCCAACTTCATCATGGCAACTCGCAACAGCCGTTGGAAAGCAAATTTCAAAACATGTTCTTCATATAGCCGTGGTGAATCTTCTTCAAAAGTTTGCTGCTCAGCAATTAATTGGGTAAGCAGTGCCTTTTGTTGAAGTCACTCCAAATTTTAAAGAACTTTCTCACAAAAGGTTATATTTTTTTCAAAAGTCAGCATAAAGTGTTTAGTACTTTTCAGAGTTGACACCTTTACAACATGTTAAATGCATGCATAGTGGTGTATATTAATTTGATGCAAGTTGATTTTTGCTAAAACTAGAATCAAGGAGTGCAACAAAAATGGTCAGATGTTCCTTGAAGTAATTTCTGCAGAACATGCGAAGTTGGTTGCCATGGTTAATGAGCTCAGTGCAGAAGGCAAGAGCTCAACTGTCGAGACAAGTGAGGACAGTTCTAACAAAAGAAAAGGTAAACTTGCGTAGAAATGTTTCTTCTTTGTTCTATTTAATTTTAGTTGCCTTATATGTTTTTTAATTATTTTTTCTTTTCCAAGTAAATTAATATTTTTTTCTATAACGACCTATATAAAAGTAATTATTCTTCAGTTAATCTTGTCTGTATTATTTTCAATTTAGGTGATGGGGACACATCAGATGAATCTGCACCAAAAATTGCTTTTCTCGAGAAAGAAGAGAAAAAGAAGGACAAAAAGGAACCTAAAGATGATGACATAATGGTATAATTTTAAATTATTCTGAACTCTTATTTTCCTCGTTTGTTGCTTATTGTGACTTCTCTATTCTTGTAATTACGGTGACATTACCTAGTTCATGTAAAAGGGAGAATTTCATTACTAGGCAGGTGTCAAAACATTTTTGAATACTACATGGATAAGGTTTAAGACCCCCAATTCAGTTTTTGTAGCAAATTATAGTGGACACCATAGTGGTATACATGCCTACAATGAACTATAAAGATGAGGAATTTGAAGAGGCCTATAGAAATAACTTTTATGGAAGTAAAAAAATATATAAGGAGAAGATAGTTTAATAATGGTAAATTAAATTCATTGAGTTAAGAAAAATGCTTTATCTTTAACATAGTTGATCACTGGTGATGTTTTGGAATTTTCCATATGTATGGGGAAAATTCCAGAACAAGAAAGATTTTAAATCGATAACTTATTTACATTTTACTAAATTAGGTATTCAGGAACAACATCAAATACTGCAAGCTGAGTATCTGCTACCTGGGTGCATGTATCGACAGTGATCACAACTTAGTGGTGATGAAATGCCATAGGTATTGAGTTCAAGAAACCTAAGGACAATATATGGCACATTGAAAACTTGGCGTATGGTATTCGGCCTTCCTAAGGGCTTTGGAAAAGTATCAAGAAAATCATGTAGAGATGGGGTTCAGTAGAAAAAAGACTGCAAAATATCAATATTAGACTAACGGAACCCACAGAATAATCTTTCAATCAAGGGTTTCATTTCAGTTTTTGCTTGGGGGTGGGGGCAACATCACCCAAATGATTAGATAAAACTCAACATCCCTGCACTATAAGGCTTATAATTCTGATAGTAAATAAGAAACAAGGACCATATAAGAGAAGACCTTCAAGAATTATTGTTTAATGTACCCCCACCCCATTCCTTTGAAATTTCCTAACCGTGAATAAAATTCAAATATTTTAATGTCAAAAGTGGAGTTCTCACATTTTTCTTCAATTGTACTACTTGATTATGAATTAATTTTTTATACTAAAATCTTAAACTCAGGGGGGGGGGGATTACCCTGCCCTCCCTATTTGATTCCTTTGCTGTCAAATCATTACGTATAAGCCCCAGGTTATTGCTGAAGCAATGCATCTCATTGAAGAGAGAAGGAAGTAAATGCTAGGAGGAACGTATGTGGGAAAATTGATATGTGAGGGTGAGAAACCACTTAAAGGGACACAGTTAACATGCAATACAATTCTGGGCAAGATTGAGAACATTTTAATTGAAGATGAATTGAAAAGATGTATAAAATTATTGGAGCAACATTGCAGTGGAAGAGGTGTAACAACAAAAGTAATTGAAAAGGAAAAATACATTTATGAAGACAAAAAACGAAATGCTATACTGAGGTTAGCATTCCCTGCAGCAGCTGCAGTATGCATAAATAAGCATCCCAGTGTTTATTATTTCACTTTCAAGCTCATTAAAAATACTGGAGAGAAGACTAAAAAAAGTTATAGAAAATTATGTGTTATGAACTCAACTGGAAAATACTGATGGACTTTCAGAACATGATTGCCCCTGTTCCCAAAAAGAAATTAGATGATTGCAAAAACCAAAGCCAGGTGACGTATCAAATATCTTGACAAGAATTGCCTTTGTGCAGAAGAGTTTCTCGATGAAGCCCAATTGGAATTTAGCAAAATTAGGAGTATAAGCAAGGCTCTTTTGACCCTTAGACTACATGTAGGGAAAATAATGAAAAAATGCCAACTGATATTCATTGCATCCTGGAAAATGGAAGAAGCTTTCAGTAACTGACTTGATTAAAATGTTTCCTTGTTTACAGGTGATATAAGTGTGATTCAAACATTGTATAAAGAGCTAGTGGTTATAATTAAATTTGGGCCCAGCTGTGAAGATAAAAATAGGAGTAAGCGAAAGATGTGAGCTTTAACCCATTATCTTAAGTGTCTACATTAAGAGAGCAAAAAATTGAGGAAATCAAGAAAAAATCAGAGCATAGTATTTTCTAACTATATAGATGTAGTGGTATAGAAAGAAGGGGATCTCGCTTGCTAACTTAGAGAAGAGGTGCCAACTGGAGATGAAAACAAAATAAACATTATGGTCAAGAGCAGAAGGCAACACTTTATATCCATTTCCATAAATAATTTTTTTAATATGAAACATTTTTTTGTTTTTTATTGGGGTCAAATAAAATATTCATGGAAATGGGTATGAAGTTTATTTTATCTAATGTTCATAACTTCAACCAAGTTACAGCTAAGTCTGTTGATCCTATGAAGAGGGAGAGTTCAGTTTTTCGGGAAGCAACATTAGCAAAAATGTGAAAAGTAAGAAGGAAATTTAGTAGAAGAGCCCAGGCAAAGAAGTCAATCAACAAGAAGAAAAGCCTATCGACAGCCAGCAGCTTAAGTTTGAAAGTAAGGAGGTAATTCATTGAAACGAATATTTGCAGCATATTTTTTCTATGGTAGTCGTGCCTGCACAAGAACAGCAGTAGAGAAGAGGAGATTGGAAATATGGTGCTACTGGAAAGTAATTAAGATTAAAAGCACTTTCTATCTTAAAATGTTTTATGTTTTCCATTATTATAATGAAAAAAGAAGCAGGCTTATTCTGATGTTTCATTTATCTTTTGGGTTTCAGTCCTTGTTATCAATGCCATCTATTCGTGAAAAGGAAAGCAAGAAGGTTGGAGAAGAAATACTAGATCTTCTGAGCAAACCAACAGCCAAAGAACGTTCATTGGCTGAAAGATTTCGATCTCAAGGAGGTATGAATATTTGTTTTTACAGTAATCAGTATTCAGAAATATTTTACAACTGACATTTCTATCAGGACAAAAGTCCAATACAATGATTCATGAACTAATTAATTTTAAAATAGAGAAGTATTTTGTTAATTAAAAAATGTGTTTCAAGCTAGATTAATGTGTTCATGAAGCAACTGTATCATTGAAATTTTGTTTATAATAATTTCTTTCTTCTAATTATAAATGTCAGGTCATAGACCTTTTGTCACTGTTTTAGTGTTATTAAATATATTTGTCCAAGAATGTATGTATCATTGATTATCTTTTTGTGGTTCCAACAAAAACAATGGCCATATAGCTTGTAGTATAGCTTATATTATAGCTTATATATTATAGCTTAATAGCTTAATCTACATAGGTACGTAGATTAAGCTATTAAGTTTTCTCTTGGAAATCATTGCAGGCGCACAAGTGATGGAATTCTGTCCTCATGGTACCAAAGGAGAATGTGCCAAAGTGAGCAGTGGTTCTGAGCCATGCAAAAAGTTGCATTTCAAAAAAATTATTCAGAAGCATACTGATGAATCATTAGGAGATTGCTCTTTTCTTAATACATGCTTCCACATGGACTCTTGCAAGTAAGTTTAACTTTTTGGGGCATGTAAACAAACATATTGTAATTTTAGTTTGCATGCACTGAGCTAGATAAATGTATAGGTTAGAATTTTGTTGCTTAACCTGTGACTTTATTATTACATTATTCAGAGCTGTAGTTAGTATTTTTTATTTATGTATCCCTTACATTGGTTAAACCTTTTAAGGGACAGTATGTCACGTTGTATTTTCTTTGAAGCCATAAGAAGCAAATCAGTTTTGTTTAGATCCTACTGAGAAATGGCTGTCCATAAAGTTAAATTTTGTGACCCATATTCATTTTGACTCTCATTGAAAATCATTTGTTTAAAACTTTGCTTTTCCTCATTGGATCCATATCTGATAACCATAGTTGGTCAACATAGCTCATTACCTGAGAAAACAAAATAATTTCAAATAAAATTAAATTAGTCGTTCCAATGAAAAATGTATTCAAAGTTGGTTTCAAGAGATAGGATAGAGTTCACCTCACCTCCTCCAAAACCCTAGGACATGTGAATTTATACCTTTGAAAGCCTTATGTAAATTATTCATATTTATCACAATAATTTTCCCCATTTTTTTATATTAGTAATGCAAAATAATTATAATCTTAGTATTCATGATATTTTTATGCATGTATATATGCAAGGGGCGTTCAAAAAGTATATTTTTTGTATTTAAAAAAAACTTCACACATGGTTATTTTGTTTGCATTTATTTTTACATGAAAGAGCAAACCTTAAACAATATTTTGGCATAATTTCCACCATTGTTGAGACTCTTGTTATATCTGTTTTAATTTTTTGTAATATTTAAGTCAATAGAAGATCCCATTGACTGTGAGATATGGTCTTTTATTCGATTTCTTAATGCAAAAAAGCTGATACCCAATGAAATTCAACAGTAGATCATTAATATTTCTGAAGAAGATGAATTTCCTGAAATTTGTTCTATCCTGGGAGTGTTTGTCATCACTGGTGATGCCATTCTTTGAAGAGGGAATTAACAAAGTGGTCTCCAAAAATGACAAGTGCCTCAACAACGGAGGAAACTATGTCGAGAAATAAGTAGGCTCTTTCATGTAAAAATAGTTCAATAAAGAATACATGTGCGAAGTTTTCATACAAAAACTATACTTTTTGATTGTTTCTCGTATAAACAACATAGTCCAATTAGACTTTGACCCTACTTCCAAATTTCACAGTGAACATAAATGTGTGGTGGTCTCCTTCGCCTGCCTGTAAAACCCGAGTGAGAAGAAACAACTGAGCATTGTCTATATATCCTGAAAAAAACACTAACCTTTTATTCCACTACTTTCTGTGGTGTAACATAAAGCTAGCCAAAATTATTTTATAGTCAACAAGAAATTTTTCAAGAATTAGAATTTATAGCAGTAACAAAGCTTTGAGAATTACATACATATTTGACAAAGAGCATGCACTTTTACATCTTGTATTAGCTTAGTCATGATATAATTTATTTTTTTGTCATTCTCATATGTAATCATATTACTAATTATTCATTTGGATTCTATCATTATAGTCAAAGGTTTAGCTAGCAAATGAGCATATTCATCTCCAATATGTGATTGAAATAGTGTTTTCTTTTATTTGTATTAATTGTGCAGATATGTCCATTATGAAGTAGATGGCCCCACTGTGCCTTTTCCAAAAGACAGTTTCAAAGTTGGTGCATCCGGAACTGTTTCTACCAGCAGTAGTACAGCAAGTGGAGGAAGCTCAGCTGGTGAAACTAGTGTTAACAGTATATTATCTTCTGCAGCTACCACCAATACAATGAGTCGCACAACTACCATTCTCTGCCCTCCTCAGTGGATTCAGTGTGATCTCAGATATTTGGACATGAATGTTCTCGGTGTGTATTGATTACCCGACTTCTGAGGCTAATAAAAAAATCCCCTTACTACTAATTTTTGTAATTCATGAGGATATCCTTTGGGTTTTAAAATTACAGCTTTTCAAGACACCTACGTATTACATCACTCTGATGGCACTGAAGCTCATGAAGAAATTTTTGTCCAGGCCCAGAATATGTATTTCAATCTTCACTGAGAGTTCTGTACAATGTCCTTTGGATACAATAGGCTGAAAGTGGTTTCAAAAATGTGTTATAAGCCCATTTTGTTACTGAAGGATGTTGGAACTAAAATTAAAATTAAGGGAAATTAAAGTGTGTCAGTATTTCCAATTCTTCGATTTGGTAACAGAGAAACATTTG
>LYUA01005173.1:21620-33368 GCA_002093875.1 Calopteryx splendens | reverse complement strand
GGACAGTAGTCCCACACACACACTCGGAGACAACTTTCAATCACACACATGTCGACCAATGCTCCAAAGACGGAAAAATACCAAAACACAGTATGAGGAACACTTGGCCAGGATGGGTCAAATTACCATCACCTAAGGCCATCACTGGGATTTACATTTTGCCTGGTTGCCTATAGCAGGTTAATTTTGTAAGAAGAGGTACAATTTGGCCTGGTGGCAGTCACATTGATAGGAGGAGGCTATTATATAGAGTTTCAATTAATGTTGTGTTTCATAGAGTAGTGATACCACGCCTGTAAAATCTGCTTTTTTGGAAGGTGGATGTCAGTAGATGTTCCACCACTATCCTTGAGAATGCACTCAAGCATTTGGCCAGCTCAGAAGAAAATAAATAATTTAAGATGAAAATGATTTTTTTAAATAAAAATTCATAAAAATGTGAATAATTCTAGTCATTGGTGACTTACAAATATTAAAAAATTAAATAAAGAATGAAACAAAAGTAGTTTTATCACATTTACAAATTAAATTGTAAACAAATTAAGCACTTTATAGCAACTTTCCTTTGGAAACTTCATTTCCTATTTTATCAACATTGTGCTTTCCATCAAGTTAAAGAAAATGAAAGAATATTAATGTAGGAAGAATTCCAATGTTTTCATTAATAAGTACACATACCTGAATGCATTTCCAATTGGGCTCATGCACAGAATAATATGTAAATTGGCTCTGACACGTTCAATGAAATATGCAAATATTGCAGCAGTAGTAAGGCCAATATTATCAGCTTTGCAAGCACCTTGTAGTGAACTTTTGATCTAAAAATATACAATATTATAATCTATTACTGTCAATTAATTATAAAACAAATTTCAAGAACTTATGTTCTATCCTTACTAACCTCTTCAAATTCCTCTGGTCTGAATAAATTCGGTACTTCTCCACTGCTTAAGATATTATTTATGATTTCTAGAAAATTTTCATCCACAACCTAGTAAAAATGGATAAAATCAACAAAATATTATATTCGACCTGGTCACTTTTGCATATTGGTTATTTGACACATGGTTGTAAAACTTCAACTGATCATCCTAAACTATAAACTTAATTCTCAATTATTTAAATGCCTTGTGTAGCTGAAACATAATCTAAAAAGGATCATGTTGAATCTTTAGATTTTCAAATTAATCCTCTTAGCTATTGACCAAAGAGGCAAAATAACAGAGCAAGGGTATGATTTTTTATCTATTGGCAGAAATGTTTAAAAAAGTTGGTAACAAAGATGAAGAGATTTAAAAGCATGTGGAAGCAGCAGAAAGGTTGTAGGTAGTAAATGGAGTATGCAAAAAAATTAATGTTAGTCTACAAAAGCAAAAATGGTCATGCATAATAATGTATTCCCACACTCATTATTGTATGTAAGTGAATTTTTGGTATGTCGGGATGAACATAAATACCAGCCATATGTGGTGGGTATGTAGGATACTTGAAGAGTCTATGTAGTCTAATTATGAGAGATAGGGTGAGGAAAGAAAGTGAATTGAATGCAACTATAGGCAAATATGAAAGAGGTGAGCTATGCTAGTTTGGTCATACTGAGAGAATGGACAGTTGAATCACCAAAGAGAAAGATATATGAGTGAAGATTAAATGGTTTGAGTCGAAGGGGTAGACCAAGAACATAGCTGAAGAGACTCTCACGCTAAGGAATGAAAAATTTTCCAAAACAGCATAGCATATTTGAAACAATTTATGAATAAGGTAGAGGAGAAAGATATATATGTAAGGATATGGGATATGGAAGAAATTAGAGACTAATATTGTTTGCATAGCCTTTTCTTCAAAATGGCTACCCCAAAAGGGAATGAAGTGTATTGTATGCTATTTAATATTTAAATCATTTCATAATCTTTTTCAATTACAAATAATAACTACCATATATACTCGTGTATAGTTTGTAACTTTTTTAAACTAATTTTTTTGGCAAAAAATAGGGGGTCAAACTACACACGAGTATATACTGTATATACTCATGCATTAATCGTCTTTTTCAAACCAAATTTTTGGGCAAAAAATTGGAGGACAAACTATACAAAAGGTTAAACTATGCACAAGTATATATGATAATCATAGTCTGTGCATTTATTTAAAATGATTCTCTACCTGTGAGTCACTAAAGAGAAATGTTGTTTCTATAGCATCAACACCAGTTCGATGGTAGAGTGTTTTCAAATCTTCACGAAACTCTTGCGTCCTATATTGTTTTCTTATTTCGATTCTAAAGCAATCATAGTCGCATAAAAATGAAGCAAATCTTGCAAGTGATTGTCTTCCACTTCCACCTATTAATGAAAGAATTCAATATTAATCAACCTGAAAATATACAATTGGTTTTGACATATATTGTCATTACCTATTCCAATTAGAAGCATGTTTCCACGAGGCTGTGATAGAACTCTGGTTATACGAGTGATGTGTTCTATTGCATCCCGGAAGAGAACTAAATCCATTGGAACTACCCCAGGAGATTTATTGTAATCAATTAATAGCTGCTCCATTCGCTTTTTCAGATTCCCAAAATCTACAAAGTCTTCATAGATATGATCATCATTGGTAAAATCACCTGATTGTAAAAAATTGAACATAATGGAAATTTTATTTACACTCATATTTACTAACAGGAAAAACCAATTTAAAATATTACATGAAAACACATTCATTAAAGTTTAAGCATTAAAAAATTGACAGAACTGTAACAGTAGTGTGGTCCAAAATTTAAAGAAGCTTGAAATGTTAATGCACCAACCATGAACATGGTTCCTTTTTTGGAAAAAATCAACAGAAAAAACCATGAGAAAATTAATTGAACACTATTAATGGGTTGCTCATCACACTCAAAGTTTTTATAAAAAATAGTCTGACTAATGAACAAAAAGCCACCTGTGAAGCCATAATGGCAGGTCTAATAAAAAGTATACATATAAAAACAATTTGCTAGTGACATGATAATTAATTGATCAAGTCGGGATCAGATGTCCTAAGATCATTTCGAATTTCAATGGCTACCTATCTAACAAGGAAGTAGCCAGCATATCGCTGCATGTGGAGTTTCTGGTCCCAGTTAAGTGAGCTTGTGAGTGCAGGTTTCGGCATGCATCCTGGCATAGGAGATTTCTGTGTAGGTATAGCTAATCTCAACCTGTACTGCTTTAGTCTGTGGTCATGAGGTACTAGAAATAGAAAGGCAGAGTTGCTTTTTTGAGTGTTTTGCCTGGTACTTTATTGTTTTGTGTTACTTTTGCATGGATTGTAGGTGCAAATTGGGTGTGCTTGGACATGAGGAGGAAAACAGTGGTCTGGATTGCCAGTCCAACCCAACAATCACTGGAAGTAATGATTATAAAGAAATCTGCACAGGATTCATTATAATCGTTGCTTCCACTGACTTGGGGTAGGCTCATTACACCAGCTTTTTCACCTCCAAGACCCAATGCTGAAGCCTTTTGTTCGTCTTCTGGCAGAGATCACAGAGTTGAGTGCATTATAGACGAGCTGCAGACGTTTCTCACCATACCTGTTGTCATTGTAGTGCCTCCAGTAGAGAGCTAAAAAATTCCGTCCCTCTCTTGGCAAGGCCTCTAGCACCTCTACAGCTTGACCATAGAGCGCAAGCATCAGCGCTGTCAATTTTTCCTGTTCTCTCCTGTTGTCTAATCCAGTGATCGCTTCAAACTGGCGGTGATACGCCACCCAATTGGTAGTACCATCGAATGTAGAGACCTTGAATTTATTAATTTATTCTTTGGTGTACGCAAAGTACACAAAGCTCAGCTTGCCTGACTTAATAAATGATAAAACAAAAAGATCTTTTTGAAAAACTTGGCATCAGTAATGCATTTTTGGAGAACGATCCAGAATCATAGCCCATGCAAGAGGATTACTAACATGATCAGATATTCTGAAGCAGCTGAAGGTCATGAATGACAACAGTAAGTGGGTTGTACATCTGTTCACAGAGTTTACTTCTCTCTTAACAAAAAAATGATAACAAAAGAAGTGCCTCATCCATATTGTATCAGAATACTGCAAAGTCTGTCCATCATGCCCAAAAGAACACCTAAAATAATTTCATATAATAGTTTCTTTGCAATTACATCTTAAATTGATAAATAGTGAAAACCATGAGTTTACCTTTGATGATTCCCAAGCTGCTTTCCATCTACCTCTACACTACTGATAGTTGGCAACCTCAGAAAATCAAAATTGTCATATAACATCTAGCTTAGTTTTTTTTACTGGTTTCCCTGTCTCTAGTGTATTGCATAATTTAAATATTGTTTTTAGACCCACCAGTTTGGCTAGACAGGTGAATTTTTGTTAATTTTGCACCGATGAAAACTTTAGAGTGTGAATATTGTTTGAGTTTATCCCATTTTTTTATCTGGAAAAGAAACTGTATTAGGGATTGGCACATAAACATTTCAAACTTTCTTTAATTTTGGACCACCCAATGGTAACAATCATTGTCCGTTACTCAATTATTCTTCCTCATGCTTTTCCTCCTCCATATTGAGAACCTCATGTTTCTTTTGTTCTTGTTAGCTGGAGATAAGCTAGCCCAGGTAGCATTTGTACATACAGTGAGTGAGTGTGCCAGTAGTTGGTGGTATTAAATGCAGTGACACATGCGAAGGAATAGTGCCCGAGTGTGTTACAAGTGCTGTCCTTTCCTTCTCCTTCCCATTTTTTCCCACATTCTACTCCTCAACATGCTAAAAGAACTTATGCTTCAGCACTTGCGGGCACACTATTTAAGTGAGAGCCAAGTTGACTATCTTTCCCACATGTCAAAGGCAGAAGATGAATGGATAACACTTTTCCCAAGGTGCATCTCACGACACCAAAACTGCTGAGGCAGAGAATTCAACAATTTCATTTCTGTGGAAAGTTTGCCAATATGAACATAATAACAGAAAATAGTAGTAGCCATAAGGAATATTCACACTGGACAGAAAGGATATTGAACGAGTAGAGTATTTTGGCAGAGTAGTGGAAAATAATTGGAGATGTGAGAAAGAAATTAAAGAAAGAGCGAATATAGCAAAGACTGCATTCAATAAGATGAAAAGGTTGTTGACAAGCAAGGAATTGAGGAAAAGGTAGATGACATATTGTTTGGAGTGTGTTTTTATAAGGGTCATAAAAATGGACGATTATAAATGTGGACAGAAAGAGAATAAAGATGTGTGGTTTTGGAGAAAGATGGAAAGAATAATTTGGAGTGATAAAGTAAGGAATGAAGAGGTTTTAACAGTGTGCGAGAAAGGACAGAATATTGGTGAAAATCATTAGAAAGTGGCAGAGAAATTGAATTGGACAATTTTTAAGGAATGAATAACTTTTGAAGAATACAGTAGAGCGATTGGTGGAGGGAAAGACAAAACTACGAAGGAGAGTGAAGCTTTTTTTGAATTAATTAAAAAGAAGAGAAGGCTATGTAGAACTCAAGAAGAAGGCATTAGAAAGGACTCTTTTAATTGGATTGACACCAAGGACTAGCCATTAGGATAGAAAACCCAATGATAATGATGAAGCTCATTACCATGCATAATATGCACCTAAACCTTTCAAAAAAATTCTTTGCAAAAAATGCAGTTATAAATGGAAAATTAAGCTAAAAAATTTTACAGGTCACACAAATCCAGAATTAGGTATTTTTACAATATGGTTTGCATTTATTTGTCATGTATTTCATATAAATCAAATAGTGATATGGGACTAAACTGAAATAGGTAGGTACTCACCAAATATGGGGACTATTCTTCCTGGGCACACAGAATGAAAAGTCAAATCAAAATAATCTGCTAACTGAAGAGAAACTTGACTTTCAAACCATTCCCTATCTCTGCAAGAAATGATTCCAGGGTAGGGTTAAAGTAATAATTTCATCTTCATAGATGTGTTACTACTATTTTCACTTCATAAACAAGAAAATGTATGCATCGCTTACTGAAGGTCAACTAGTCTGTCACAAAATACTCTGAAACACTCATGGATCCAAAGCCTTAGGAAAGAAGTTTTTGATGTTTGGCGCTCATTGTGACTTCTAAGAAGCCCTTGAAATACCTTAAAAAAAGAAAAGTAAATTATTCAAAGAAAAAAATGCACATTGGAAATATTTGAAGGAAAGGGACAGAAACAGTTGAAATTATGGTGTACAGGGGCCTGGGAAACTTTCAAGCTGGCTGTCTAGGATTGAGATATTCTGGCACTATTTTGGTATTTCTAGGTGCAGGGGAAATTTTGATCCTTTTTTTCCATGCCAAGGAGCTGTAATGCTGGATTTTTACCTATGCCCGCCATTATATAAGTCAGGATTGCCTTTGATGGTGCCTTGTGAGGGTTTAAGAAGAGAAGTGCATTCTGTAGGGGGAGATGTGATGCAGCATTGAACCATAGGCATTGTTTGATAAAATTGCAATATTTGGTAAATGTGAAATCATTATAAATTTAGATCTACTTTTCATATGTTCTGTTTTTAAATCTATCAATTTAAATGAAATGGAACAAGGATGTATTTAATAGATTGTTTGCTTGAAGAATGAAAATGAAAAATATTATTGATGGAATTCTAAAGGACTGTTTCACTTGAGTGATTCAAAACAAGATTCTTAAAAATATGTACACAGATAGAGAATTTGTGGGTAGGCTAATGCAAAAAAAGGTGAACCTATCTTTGATAAAAATTATTTTTGCTTCTAAAAAACCTGAAGCCACGCAATGATCACCTGGCTGGTCACCTGTTATAGGAGACTACTTTTAATGTTTTACTTTTAAATGCCCAATGATTTAAGAAAAATTACTGGAACTGCAGGTTCTGCTGTTAACAGTTATCCAACCTTTTCATCCCCATCTACTATGCAGGTGACTTCTTTGCTAGATCAACATTTAAACATGGTGGTGTTGTTATAATGATTTTGAACAATATAAAAATGGTGCCATTTAACTTTAGCTATAAATACTTCTGGATTGAAAAGGAGTTTGAATGCTCTGTGGTCAGTTTCATGTACACTGATATGTGTGATCTCTTTCTTTATACAGATCTCCCCTTGGGGAGAATAAATGTCTTTTAAGACAATCTTAACCCCATCTTGGACATGTTATACAACAATGACAATAATACTTGCATCATTGTACCTGGTGACTACAATATTAATCTGTTAAATAAGACTTTGAACTCCAAAGACTTTAACATTGTGAATTCTTATAGCAGGCACTAACTAATTCAGAGCCAACAAGGGTGTCAGCTCATTAACTCTACTTGACATTGTGAAGACTAGCATGCACATGAAGTATGTCAATCCCTACACAATCAGATGGATATCTCAGACCATTTTCCCATATTGTCTTTCTTTTATCTGTTTTCTACTTGTCAGCACGACATGTGGTATGAGGTCTTTTTGTGAATCTAATAAGTGATTTTGTTACTATGCTTGAAAAGGAATCCTGGTGTGAAATGCACAACAATACTTCATTTGAGGGAAAATTTCAATCATTATACAATATTGATACTATTTGATTTTTAGGTGGTGCTTCCCCTGAGGCATATTACTCTGAAGAAGCTTGTAAGGCCTATAAAAAAACAGCAAAAATTGGGTTACCTCAGATGTACTTACGTTTTCACATATATTAAGAATCTGTGCTTCAACTAAAACAACAGAAAATCTGTATTAATAGGCAATTATAAATACAAAAGAAATCGATATAGACACTTCCTAGCAAAAGAAAGAATTAAATAACAACAGAATCCTTCATTCAGATAATAAACCCAGGGGGTGTTGGAATATAATTAATGAGGCAAGAGGTCATAATAGTGTCAAACCAATTGTCCTGCATGATGACACAGGTGCCCTTGTTAATGGCCCAGAAGCTATAGCTATTAAATCTTAAATCATTTCTCAAACACTCCTAAGTTTAAGGGAACCAGAAGTTCTAACAACATTCCTTTTTTGAGCTATAGTACAAGCTTTTTATTTATTAAGTCATGTTTGTAACAGGAACTAAAGTCATAACTGATAAACTATCTAAGAAAAATGTACCTGGGTTGAACAGCATCCCAGGTAGCATTGTTTTAGCCTCATACAATCACAATAAAGAGCCACTGCTGCATTTAATAAATTAATCACTTAATTAGGATTTTTTCTATCTCACCTAAAATGTCCAAAAGTTATGCCTATCTACAAAAACAAACATAATGCACAGGTGGTCAACAATTAAAGACCAATAAACTAACTTAATCTCTTCGCTAAGATATTTGCGAGTATTTTATATATTGATTTGCTAAATTATTTTGGCTCTACTAACTCTTTAGCAGCATGTCAACATGGTTTCTGAGCAGGTAGTTCTACAAAATTTGCCATGTTTAATGCTGTTGACTATATTCTTTCTTCACAAGATATTGGGATGGAGACTGAGTTTATTTTTAGACCTATCAAAAGCTTTTGATTATGTCAATCATTATATTTACCAACCTCAATGCATTGAGTGTATGAGGACCAGTACTGGATTGGATTCAATATTTTCTAAACAAGAGGTAGCATAATGCAGTTATTTGTTCCAATGGAAAACAGTATTCGTCCAATAGTGATGAGATCAATATGGGGGTACCTCAGGGGTCCATCCTGGGTTTGACTCTATTCTTTGTTCATATCAATGACCTCCCAACTGCCTCTTCTCTATTAAGGGCCTCCAGACAGCCCTCCGTACAAATGACTCTAACATTCTTTTGTCTAGTCAATCATAAAATAGTATGATAAGAAATAATGAACTTGCCCTACTTCGGATGGCTGATTGGTACAAATAAATTTACATCAAATGCTGATAAGTCTCCATTGATACATTTTTCATCTAGACCTAAATATGTCTTTTATGTTGATATAAGGAGCAGTCAATCAAAAACACTGGCTATATTAACTTCCTGGGGGTATTTATCAATGCAAATCTCATTTGGGAAACTCATATATAATCTCTAGTGAATAAACTAATTAACACTTGTTTTTTATTGAGATGCTTAAGGAATAATGCTAATTCTGATGTTCTCATTACTTTGTACTTTGGTATATTTTATTTATGACTTACCTTTGGCATCCCATTCCGGGGTGCATCCACTCATACACTAAGAATTTTTAAAGTTAAAAAATTAGTTGTCACAATTATTGCAGGCAAATCACCTCAGTCACCCTTTCGGGCTATTTTTGGGCACCTCAAGATTCTCCCTCTCCCATGCATTTACATTTTGTTCACCATATTTCTATTCTGGGAAAACAGAAACTCCATGAAAAAAAATTGTGATGCACACAACTACGCAACAAGCAGAAATTAAGATACACATCTTTATCAAATCAACCTCAAAAACTCAGCAGAGGATCCATGGGATTTAGGTGTAAGACTTTGTAACAAACTTTTACTGGCCTCTGTGGTGGAGGGGTAACTTCCTCACATGTCAATCCAGAGGTCACGGGTTCAAATCCCACCTAGGTGGATTTTTAATCAATACCTATAGCATGGATATGAGTGCACATCTTTGTTAAATATTAAAGCACATGTAATTGGGGTTACTTATATGTGCTAAATAAATTATTATTATAAATTTCCTCAGTTTCCATGGCAGGATGTTGATGAAAACATTCTGCTTCCAGGCACACTACGTAGGTTGGCTTTTTTAAGACAACAGTTTTGCCTCCTATCCTGGAGGCATCTTCAGGATGAGGAAAAACTGCTGTCTTAAAAACCCAACCCCATGCAGTGTGCCCGGAAGCAAACGTTTTTATTAGCTTCCTCAGTATTTAAAAAAATATCAGGAATATTAGTTGCTCTAAGCAAAGGATTAAATTATTCCTAACGGGAAAATTATATTACTCAGTAATAATAATATTTATTTCCATTCTATTGGGTCATATGACCATGGATATTGGAATGAGTTTCTAAGGATACTGATATGCATTGGAACAGTATTCTTGGTTTGTTTGTATCTATATCTAATAAAAACTTGATTTCAAGGTCAAGGATTCTTTAATGCACCATGAATGCAAAGTTGTCATATTTTTTTAATTTTCATAAGGTGTCGATATCTATATGAAATCAATCAGTATGAAATTGGGACTTGGGTATGGCCAAGTAATAACTCCATTATCATGCTTGCCTATATTTGTTCACTAATCTTTGAAGCACCTTACATCCAGTTCAGGGAATGTGGTCACCCAGGGGGTAGAGTGCTGAGCTATAAACTGGAGGGCCCAGGTTTGATTCCAGGTGACAACTCTGGGTAACTTCAGTGTCACCAAAGCTGTGTGATTTTTTGGGTACCAGGTCATCCTGGAAAATCACAGGTGGCACAGGGAAAGGANNNNTGGAAAATCACAGGTGGCACAGGGAAAGGAACAGGCCCCCTTACCCTGATGTGTGAATTTCACATGCTGTTGGGCATAGTAATGAGTGAGCTTAACCCTTACCTACCAAACCAACCTTCAGGTTGATTACTGTGGTTATATCCTGTACAATCAAACTTTTTTTAACTTGCTCCAAGAACATTATCATCAACCACAGTAATCAACACGAAGGTCGGTTTGGTAGGTGAGAGTAGAGCCCACCCAGTAATAAGCCCATCGGCGTGTGAAATTCACACATCAGGGTAGGGAGGCCATTTCCTTTCCTTGTACCGCCTGTGATTTCCCAGGATGACCTGGTACCCAAAAAATGGTACCTTCTTGGGTGAAGCTGACGGTGCCCATAGGCATTACCTGGAATTGAACCCGGGTCCTCTGGTTAGTATCTCAGTAACTTACCCACTGGTCTATATCCCCCCTCAATATCATTTGGAAAATAAAAAAATATCTTGTCTTATCTTATTTAAAAGAATATACGAATATTTTGGTTTTGGCTTGAATCTGGAGTTTACTCCTTTTTGTACGAATGCAGAAATTTCTATTAGGTGATTTACATAATGGCTTAATAGAAAACAGTGAATTATACAATTGTTACCTTAGAAATGTCTCTCAGATTAAAAAGATAATGGATTTTTGTTGGTGTTGGCAGCATTTTAACTACAACAGCATTATACAATGCAATGGTAGCAAATGTTATTGGTTTCCCTAAATAAGAAGAAATAATAATTAGAATAATTATCATTACACCTTTAAAAACCATTAAAACATATACTATAAGGAATATAGAAATAAATAATCAACAAAGAAATACATTACCTACAGGCTTTACATCATCATCAAAATCACTAAGTTGTTGGTATATCATTGTACCAAAAATTCTTTCTATCTGAGAGGAATCAGGGAAGGTCATGTTTATGACATTAAAGCAGCTCAATAATCGGTTGGATATTACATTTCTTCCACCTCCAGGGGGCCCCATTGCAGCCATAAGAAGCATGTCCTTAAAAAAATACAAATAAATGTTGGGCAAAAAAATGTTAATTGGGAATAATAAAGAACTGACAATATGTTTTTGGTTAATAAATTTAAGATAATTAATTTTACAGTTTTCAAAATAAGAAACCAATCTCTGTACCTCTGCAACAAAGCAAAATAAAATGCTAATTAAAATTTGATGACTAACTAATGTGTGAGTGCACATGAGTGAGATACATGCATTGTAATTGTAACATGTTGCTATTGTGAAATATAGTAATAATAATAATCTTTATTCATCCATGACATTGAGATATCAATGTGGATG
>LYUA01005169.1:12344-27155 GCA_002093875.1 Calopteryx splendens | reverse complement strand
TTGATAATAAAATATTATTTCACTAGTGGAAAAGTACCATAGGTATATGCCATATATGTGCCATAGTGCCAGTCATTATTACGTACCAATTCCACCACATCACGCTTGGAACAACGAAATTTATAAAATACGACAAGTTCATTCAGCCAGGAAATATTATTGGGGATACCATGCTTTGTGTATGTTTAATTTGTGATTAGAAAAATCCCAATATTTTTTTTTAATCCTGTGCGGTTGACAACGAAGATTAGCATCAGTCCCCCTAGATCTTAGGTATTTTCTGACTGCGCCCCTTCGCAATGAAGCAATTCCTCTGCACCTGAGGAGATTCCTTCCCTCGACCTTTCCAAAAGCTCTTTCTCCTGCGTGACATCGCTCCACGAATGCAGTGTGTTCAACACTCATTCAATTCGAGAAACCTTCGTGTCTTGCGGGATGTAGAGGTTGCCGGCAGATGTGTATGAAGGCTGACCAACAACATCGAGCGGCGAGGGAACTTCACTATCACAACATACTACGTTCCAATTTTAAAAAAAAGTACAATTTATATCGCTTAACGCCTTGGTTGATGGTGCTAACGTAGCAGCTAAAAGAGAGCTACAAAACAAGGCATATCGAAGTGGTTGCAACGCGGAATGACTTTGCGCCATTAAATTAATAACCTCCCTGATACAGCAAACAGCTATTTCTTGCGAATACTATTTATCAGAATAAGAAATGCTACGGCGGATTTCCCTTCGTAAATAATCAATGAATGCATAACGATTGGAGCGCATTTCCGGGAAACCCAACGCAAACGAGGAGCAATTAGTGCCTCAAATTGTGTGTAAAATATTAGGCATTAGGTGATTTGAAAATAAAAACTCCATCCGTCCCCCAAAAAAGGTAATAACAAGGAGAAAATGGGGAAGAAAGAAAGCGAGAGAGAAATGAGAGAGAAGGACCCGTCAAGTAGCCAGGCAGTACCAATCGCCTTACTCCCCTTACGTCGGCTGATTGCACCGTATTGCTGCAGTCCACGAACCACCCCTCTTCTCGCCGCCGGCCTGCGTGAGATAACAATCGCCGGCTCTGCCTCAAACGCACACTCCACATCAAGAGGGGTCTTCATCCTACAAGACCTAAGCGATGGCGTCATAACGCGGGAGGGTAATCGAGGGAGAAGAGGGGTAAACAAGAGAAAACGAAGAGGCGGAGTGCGCCACGAGGCTTAAAAAAAAAAAATGTCGGCACGCAAAGTGAAATGCGGGGAGGGTGGGTCAATTGGTGATCAGGGGGGCAAGCAAGAGGCAAGCTTGACCCATTTTGATCGGAGTCCTGATTTCCACGCACGAGGCGGAGTGAAGACTACACGTAAACAACGTCAAAGCATGAGGCACAAACCGTTCCCGAAAGTGGAACGGAGAATTGACTCCCCAATGCAGCCGATGTCAACCCTTGAGAATATCAAATAGAATGCCATTCAAGCACTTTGAGAGCCTAAAAAATGCAACCACTAGGGAAGGACTCTGAGGCACGAAATTCACAAATATACCGAGAAAAGTCATTTTATTATTTACCCCACGTAAAAAATACTCTCTAGGCTTAATTGGTCATTTTGAGAAACCATGAATCTACTCCAACATTTTTTCCCCACTGACTATGCAATAGTTATTGGTCCATTTATAATTAATAAACGGCAACATTCGTACACTAAATACCCACCTATTTTCCCACACCTGTTACCTCAATGAGCATAAATTCCTCTGGATTATATTTATCTATCACTTCCAGGTTTCTCATAACAAATATGAAAAATGTAAGGTCTATCTAACCTACTGTTTTTACAACCAGCTTTTACGTGAACTAGATTGGACTGCGTGCTTCTATTTTTTTCAAACACTGAAACTCTCTGAGTGGTCACCTTACAACCTAATGTATATTATCAAAGGCCAGAGTTACGGCACAGGTCGGAGAGGAAAGGGAAAGATAAAGTCATACTTTGTGTATTAAATTCATAATTATTTCAATATGACCAGAGAGCTATAAATGCTTTCCTGAGTGCATCTATAAATAATTAATTGACAGACGAAATTATGAATCGCCGAGAAAAAAAATTTACAGTTTTTTCCAATTCGCAGCACATTCAACTTCCATACATTTGGAGCAGGCATGGCTGAAAATGGAACCGTTACAGCAAATGATTTGGATTTCAGCAATATTATTTTCAATGAGAAGGCATATGAACCGATGCGGTATCCCATCTGCAAATGGGGTTTTCACGTTACGTGACGGAGACAAATGCAGAAGCATGTCGATTAGAATTGTCCACAAAATGGCAGGCAGGTGATACAATCATCTAAACCTCGAGCCCTCTCACCTCCCAGTTGCTCTCTCAATTTGAACAGCACGCGCTTCATCTACTGCAACTGGGGTGCCCATGACCCTACTATAAACTGCACCACCATTCACACATCAAACAATAGTAGATCTAATCGCGCACATTACTGAAGGTCTCCCAAGACCTGAGTTCCATAAACAAGAAATTCGGATGTCGGTCTCGAATTTTTATGTATTCAGCATTTATTCACCTTATTTATCGAACGCAATTATTTCCCTAGGTGAATCTAATAACCGTCGGCCAAGGTACGCCTTAAGAAAAGTGAAAAGGGAAATACATTGGCCGAAATACTAGCGTCGATGTCTTATAAAGGAGTGTTTTTCTCATGTGAAATGAAAGTGTGACTGTCACCGTGGAAAAAGAAATTGCTAGTTCACAACCAGCGGTGGATTTTGAAAATCTACTTGCCGTTGTCCCACGGCAGTAACAGCATGGAAGTCCTTAGATGGAGGATCTTAGGTGGGCTTATGATTCCCAGGTGTAAAAGCCCTGAATTCATTCTAATGCAGCATACTCCACTCACATAAACTTCCAATCCAAGCCCAAGCGTTTAACTTCGTATCCAACTTCAACCTACAATCCAAATAAAAGTCCCTATTTTTAACCGGTGCTTCGCCTTATCATTTTAAAATAGTGACAATCGGTAACGATTGTCAATTTGTAAATTTGTACGAACTACCTACATAATGGCAAAGAAATACCTAAATAAAAGGTTGGTGAAGACATTAACGTGGAGTGTAGCGCTAAATGGATCCGAAACCTGGTCTTTGAGGCAAAGAGAACTAGAACAGATTAGAGGCCTTTGAGATGTGGTAATGGAGAAGAATAGTGAAAATAAGCCAGAGGAAAGACTACCGACCACGTGAAGGCTTTCGGGTTTCACCGCGTATGTTGCTTTCTGCTGAGAACAGTTTCGCCAACGTTACAGTTGGCGTCTTCAGGGCGAAGTGACCTGAAGACGCCAACTGTAAATTGGCGAAATTGTTGCTAGCCGAAAGCAACTTATGCGGTGAAACCCGAGAGCATGCAGCCTACAAAACCGTTACGCAGCGCGTGCCTAAGCACGTTTTTTACTACCGACTACTAAGTTTCGATTTTTGCGGGTGAAGAGGGGAAGCTGCTGGGCGAAATTCGAAGAAGATATAAGAAGTGGACGGAGGAAATACCGAGAGGTTATGGGGTGCTCAAGGCAGCGATAGAAGGGAGTGTTTGGCAAGCGGGAAAGAGGAAGGAAGAGAATAGGCTTTTTTGGGCGGCATTTAGGCCGATAGGAAGCGTGAAGAACTGAAGAAAGAAAGAGAGAAATAATATGGGACACAAGTGAAAAGTAACGTGATGCGTAATACGTGTTAGGGACCGTCCAAAATCTACCTAAATTAGGTATATTACGTGTGATGACGAAACATCTTACATCTTCAAATTATAACTGAGAAGCATTAATGCCTTTTTGTATGCTCCATTTTAACCAGCGAGGTTGAAAGTGTACATGGAAGCTCTGTACTAAAAAATGCAACAATACCAACTCGATCATTGATCACTATAGTTTCTACAGGAAATTGATTTTAGAAACAGAGTTTGAACCGTTTCCTGAAGGAGAATGGGATGAGGGGGAGCACATTAAGGAAATATGTACATAATGTACTCCCATATACTAATTGCAACGCGATTGCTCATTAGATCTAAGCATAAATTGCAAAGATAGACGAAATGATAAGGTATATCGTTATTTGAAAATCAGACTACTCTAAAGCATTGCAACAGACTAAGAGAAAAGGAAAATTAAACCAAACGGTGACTAACAGTAGTATGTTCCTTTTTCGATATGTGAATGCAATTATGCACTTCTAATGTATGCAAGTACGGAGGCGTTGCGGGATAAAAATTTTCCCCACCACAGCGAACCTAGTATTGGTGCACGATGATAATGAGCGTTCAATCTCCCGATAAAGAGGGCTCATAGTAAAAGGGGATACATTGCGGAGAATGATTAATAAGGAAATGAGAGGCTGGGATTAGACCTCGGGGCAGAGTAGCCGGGGTTAGGGAAACAGCGGAGGGATGGGGGGGAAGGGGAGGAGGAGGCGGGGTTGAGTGGCGAGCAGGGAGGCAAAGGGCAAGGGAGAGATGCCCTAGTTCCCCAGAAGATTAGAAGGTAACCTTTTCATCGGGGTCAACGATGTAAACAGATGGGAAAAGTCGAGCGAAAATCCGCACACCTCGGGACTTTTTCAATGCTTTATTTCCAACAACCACCATGGGAATGAGGTTGTATTATTTCAAAGCATGCTCTGATTCTAAATGAAGAACGGAAGAATTCTCCCTGGGTCTGAGACGAGTGGGTATTTGTTTTTTGACACTGCTTTCGAGCGTGTTCATTCAAAACACCACAAAACATTGGATAAGGCATGGGTAGTACAATAAGAAAAATAATATTAAATGCAAGCATGTACACAGATATTATGCTCTGTATAATACGTTGAATGCCTGCCGTGCACCATTATTAGTCCGAGAACTAAAATATTTTTGAGCGCGCAAAGCGTTGAACGTCAGATGAAGCAGCGGTTTCCATATCACAAGGAAACTCAAAACGCCCGAAGAACTAAACAATAGTCAAGACACTCTGTAAATGATATGTAATATATGTGAGCATAAAATGCTACATTAAAATAAGCTCCAAATCTTCTCGTCTTTGATACAAAGTACTAAGTAGTTATTTTGAAAAGCTACTGTAAAATAGAGGATTTGTTATACTTAGGTTAAGGATCACATATCTTGCATTCCATTGTTGCTTTGTATTTAAAACAGTGAAACAACTCCACATTCAGCATAAATAAAACAGATCTTCCATCATCTTCAATTCCTCCCGCAGTTTTGAGCGGAATTTAAAATCAATGAAAGGTTAATATGGTTGTGGCAGCCATGCTGAATTCTGGATTTCGAAACCTGAAGTGCACAAAGAGATTGGAATTCTTTGGTGGCCATTGTTCTTACATTTCACGACACGGGTTCGAATATTGACGGCAGTGGATTTTTTTTGCGGACTTTTAAATTCTTATTTGGCCACTGTGCAGAGAACCCTTTCAGTGCAATACACCGTTGATCAGAAGGAACGATAAAATAGTAACCTCCTGACGCTTTTCGTTTAGAGCAACCAAATTTCTTACCACCCGTCTTTCTCTCCGCCCGTCCTCTTCTCCCTAAAATCTTAACTTCAACAAAATGCCCAACTATTCCTAACAGGGCAAATTAACTCAATTACCCGTTGTTTCCATAAAAGCTATTCAACTATTCCAGAACCGAAACAAAAATACTCATCAACGGCAACAACGAAATTAAGTTACCTTCCTTCCATGCAAACAAGCCTATCAAAACAATTCGCTGACATCTTCCCGACTTCGCCCAGGAGGTAATCGTAATGTTAGGTATTAATGAAGTTAACAGGGATACATATTCTACAAAAAGGTGTGCTATTTTTAATGAAGTTTTATAAACAGCATTAAGTTTACCTTCTGATGCTGGGGCATTATGACCTCTGCAGAGGCATGCGAGCAAGCAACAGTGTAAGGCAGCGCAACTCAAAATTCAAAGCCACCACCTTTAAGGTTCGTCCCTGGCATTCATTAATTCACATTGTGAAATCCAACTTGAGAGATAATTAGAGACGCTTGAATAGAAACGGTAAGACTCTGGGCAAGACTGAAATATTAGGTACGAGGATATCTCCTCCTTGGCCGAAACCGTCAACATCAATTTGGTTTCTGCTGAGTCTTGTAACCTCGTTCCGTTGCAGTCTTGGTGGGTCGAGGTTATGCATGACTTTGCACTGGAACAACTTTGGGTTTAACCTTGAAATAGGGCACCCCTGATATTTCTATAAAGGCCAGGAACTCTACCGATAAGAAACACTGTTCGTTGTCCATCACATAATGCACACAAAGAGAAAAGCAATATCACACACATGAGGATATCAAAGACCATGTCATCAAAGCTAATATTCTAAGAAGATGGTTTTAAATTCTAAACGCATATCGCATTGAAATCATGTTTCAGACTTTTTCAGACATATAACAACAAAAAAAACTAAAGCAAAGTTAAGATACCTAATATTTTTTATGACTTCACTCGCGCAACTATGGCACGGGGCAATTTCGCCTGAGAATAATTCTGCGTGGCCATTTACGTGTTTATTTCCATCACCCAGCGGAGAAAAAAATACCTTACAGAAGAGATTAAAAGGGTTTATCACTCTCTAAGTCAGCAGAAAACTTGCTTGTAGGGCTTGGAACGGAAGTGAACAAACCCTGGTCCCGAACTATTCCTCTCATCCCGACACTTTTTTCGTTCCCATGCCTCCCGTTCGTCTTAGGATTTTCGTCCCGTCCGATTTATGAAGCCACGCCAGTTTCATCCGTTCCTATACTTCTCGCTCAATTTTTCGTTCTGAAATTATTATTTTATTTTAGTATTCAACAAAATGTTGTCCCACTATTGTTGATTTTTTAATATTTTAGAATAAAAACACTGTAGGACAAATTTTGTAGCAAGCTTCGCATTATGTCCTCTTCCAATCCTGACAAGTCTCCACCTCGTATGTTTTATTGTGGCGATAGAAACTATCCACGTACCGAAAGGCAGGAAAAAAGGAAATACATTTACTGACAGTCTAGGCCAGCGAAAAACCAATCTTCTGCAAATTCAAAGGACAATGCTCTGTTCCTGTAATTAAAATTATTCTGTTTATTCCTTCCATTTGCAGCATTTAGATACGAACGATGATTTTTTTCTGCTATTGCTAGCAATTCTCTGCTATTAGTAAAATAACTATTATTGCATAATCAATACTATATTGTCCCGTCCCGGGAAGTTCTTCTTCTTTGGGACGATACTTTCGTCTCGTCCGAAGAAGTACAAAGCATATAGCTTTCGTACCAAGCCTTGAAGTCTAATATACATCTAGCCTTGAAGCCTTGAAGTCTAATACAAGGCTGGCCAGAAGTTAAGGAGCTTAATTAATGGGTAGCATAAGTTCACCGGAAGGAAGAACAAACTATTGCCAACGCAAAAACTACCATCACTTTAAAGAAAAGTGGTATAATTTAAGCAAAGGAAAGGATGGGAAGCGTGGTTTCGACGCATCAAATGCCTGTTAGCAGTATTACTAGGCGAAACAAGGTTTCTGTCGCAGGTGGAGCGCGCCCAAAAGCGCTTAAATCCTTAATTTCACACTCCGATTCGAAAATCGATCGTCTTCTGCAACACAGCTTGGTTTAAAGTCATAATCAGGTTGTATATCAACCGCTGAGGAAATGACATCCGTAGAGTCGTTTCTCTTAAACTAGAAATACAATATCGATTAGGTTAATACAAAATTAAGCCAAAATCGGTGGGCTTTCATGATAACTCAAACGTAATCAAAATGTCAATTCAATAAAAATGGAAGAGTCTTCTATCATTTAAATAAAAATGAGTGATGGATCAGATTAGCAGAAAGATTTATGGACTTAGACTTTACATTATCCTCACTTTACAATATACCGTACTTTGTGTACACGATACATGATTTAGAATAGACCTATCGAAGAAAAAAATGTTCACCTAAAAATGCTAGAACGAATCAAAAAGTCTTTGCTTTAGCTATTGCTCATTCTACGCTTGCATTGCAATTAAAAAATAAAATGCCATTCCTTCATTGACCATTTCTGTATTCACGAGTTAATATATTTTCCCAAATCGCAAGAACATTCTAAAGGATTCATGGCTTATTTCCTATTTCTCTGATTTAGTGGCCAACCTGCATTTATTTAACATGTATTTTTACAGCCGGAATTATTAGCACACATTCTGTGCACAGCTGATTTGTTGAGTTCAGAGATATTTATCGCATGATGTATAATCTTGGTCCAATCTCCCCCTGCTGTCCACATCGGCGACTGTAGGAGACACACCCCCTCCCCCCGATCTAAAGTCACCCGACAAATGGACACTCCCTTCTCAGAGCGTTAATACAAAAACTAAATGTAGGTTCAAACATATTTCGAAGTAAACGTCCTGATGTTCATTTTAATTTTTCATCCTATTTATGTTTATTTGTAAAAAAAACCGTGATACGTTACCGTGTAATTGACAGATTTCGAATACTGTTGCTTCATCAAGGTAACACTGTGTTCAGCGAAAGAAACTTCATTACGATCTAAAACTAAAAATGTGGGAACACCACTAAAACAAGTCTCATGGAGCGCTTAATTTCCAAAATATGAACTGGAAGACAAAAAAAAGACGTGAGTTCTTTCTAACAAAATGTTTTGTGATAAAACAATTTCTATAATGTAAGCAGTAATTATTAATGCAAGTTACATGAATATTAAATATTCATATTAAAATTTAATTACTATTAAGCACAACAAAACATACTTTCGTTTTCCCTTTTTCATTATTCGCTTTCCCCCATTTAGTCGAGATTGGATCCTGTATACGCATACGCCGTCATTTAAAATACCCGCCTAGTACCTAGCACATAGTATCGTGAGGAATTTTAAGTAGAAGTATCCTAATATCTGAAGGTATAATTAAATGAATGGACGAAATCAGCATGGATGCAGGGCTTGCTCTATCACAGTAACGAAATGGGCTGCCACCCAGCACGCGAACTAACGAGGGACGCTAGGTTCAATGAACAAAACCCTATCTTCCAATTCTAGGGTCTCGCTCCTTCCATGCGCCACGGGCGGCGCAAGCGCGCGGGCCTTTAAGCGCAACATGATCTGAATCTTCATTTTCGTCCACGGCTTGGAAGCAGCGGTGGCCACCCATGCGTTCGCTCCCAACCACGTCTGCAACTCCGATTCGTTCCGAACTTTTGACCTACATTAACGACATCACACGAGTCGGATGAACGGGTCACGAGGGCGCCCAACTGCAGTTGTCGCATTTTCCAACCTTCCAGTAAGTAAAGTGGCTGGTAAGTAAACACCCCCATTGAACGACGAACGACCATTTTCCGGTTACATCCTTTTTATTTCCCTCAACTTACCAAACGTATGAAAATAAAGAAAAAAACATTCTTAGTCCTAAGCTTAATTTGATAGTAATAATTTTTTTTCATTTCAAATAAAGTCGAATTTTTCTGTTTCTTTTGGCATATACCTACAAGGTGTTTCACCTATTAGGTATATAAGAGTTATATCCCCCTAAGAATGCCCCAACTCTGAACGTTTTGTCAAACTCCTCTCCACCCTCTTCATTTTCTGTCCTCCGCTGCTTCTTTCATTTCTCCCATTCCATCCGACGTCGTCTCCATTGCTTCCACTCCCTCCCAATAAACTCCAGCCACCCCCCCCCCCCCCCCCCCNTCTCCATTGCTTCCACTCCCTCCCAATAAACTCCAGCCACCCCCCCACCCACCCCCTCCCCCAGCATCCCTCTAGTTCTTCAACTCTCTCAAGAAAAAGAAAAGACCGGACCTAAGTGCCCTAAAAGTTGGCTTAACAACTTTTAGAGTGCTTTCTCTCCATCTGATATCCACCGATGCCAAACAGGAAGAGAGTATTCCATCAAACGAGAGAAATTTCTTTCGATAAATCGAAGGTTTGATGCGAAGACCCGTACCTCTCGCTAACATGTAGAATAGTGGATGCAATAGTCGATACTTCAGCAATAATTTATCGTTATGTAATTACTTAAAAGTAATATTACTTTTTTTAAATGCGTCACAGATCGCTATAAAAACAGTTGTCAAGGAAACCCATACACTGAAACACATCCGAACACAAGGAAATTTTCGAATCCGAGGTCTACGGGTAAGTCGACGATAAAATTATCAATAGGACTGAAGGGAATAATTTCCAGTGTGATGCAATGATTACTTTTAAGCCATGGTCAATTAATAATTGCCTTGAAATTTCATCGTTTATATTCAGACTCATGTACCTAATTTAAATGTGAGAATATTCTCTAGTAATTTTGATTTCACTTTTAGACATAAGAATTAACAAAGTATTTAAATGAAGATAAAAATAGCCACAATTTTCTAAAATGAGCATTTTAGCCGCATAATCACGAAGGGTTTGAACTTATCCCTTATAAAGCCATAGAAACGGTAGGAGAAAATGCCAAATTTATTTCTTCGTATTTTTCCATCCACAATTCTAAGGCGTTATAAACAAAAACAAATTGATGAAAGATTGTTTGATTTAAAAAATAACTACGATAAATTTTGAATACGAATAGAAGATCATTTATAAATTAGCTCCGTGTGAATTCCAAGACACGCTCGAAGAAGAACCCTGTGAAGTCAACTGTGGAGGATTGGAACTATAGGAGAAAGGTCGGAAGGTGTAAAATAATGGTTTCAATGCAGTGGAAACAAGAAACGGGTAAATATGAAAATGATTGGGAAGTAATGGATCACATGAGAGATGAGTAGGAGAAGGGATATCAGAAGACCAGGAAGAACGTGGGAATGGAGATGGGGAGAAGAATTCACAGAGATTTGAAATAGTAAACTCAAGCAAGTACAACTGGAGCGAAGGACAGAGCAAGGTACTGATATGGAGAAATTGCATGCTTAGGAAATTGGACACAACATAAAAGAAGGTAATATTATTATTAAGTAAAAAAAGACAGAAACTTAAATTTCTAAAAAGGTGACGTTTCTCACTGAACTGAAACCTTTTGGGAAAGGTCAAAGGAATACGTGCAGGAAATGTATCGTCAAGATCAGTAAGATATGACATCAAGTAGGGGATCTAACAGAGATAGGGATAGCTTGATTTCAGGAAAATGAGATATAGAGATTAAAAATCACTTTGGGAAATGAAAGGGGGAGGGGCAAATATAATAATGTTTTCCCCAAAGTATTACTCACGGGATAAGGGAAAAAATGGAAGGAAAATTTGGCTAAGTAATGGCATTACGAGGGAAGAAACTTCCAACGTAAGGCTTCCTCAGAGCAATTTTAATCTTCATCCCCCAAGATTAAGCAGCAGCAAGAGAGATGTATACAGTTCTTCAGTTCAGCAGAGATATTTATAACGTCCGTACACGAAAGGTCGCGGTTCAGGGAAAACGATGAATAAGTTGTATATCAGTTTGTGTTTACGGCAGAAAAAGAATTAAAGAGGGCATAGTAGTAATGAGAAAACTAACGGAAATTAATTTAACCAGGAACACTCCTTTGCTTTGTAGGTTTAGAATAAGCGTGCGGAAGAGTCGTAGGACATGTTTAATATTCCGAATATATAAGTAGACTTGAAGTAGGACATAATAAGAACTGCGTCGGAAAAATAAGCATTCACAAAGAGGAAGAGAGTGAAGAGAGGGCCTACAGGTACGTAATGAAAATGTATGCAAAAAAAATGTAGAATACGTTGCGTGAGGGGAGAGGATGATCGGAGATTGGAGGTGTGTGTGGGTGGGGAAACGAATGGTGAAAGCAAACCGAGAGAGCACGGAGAAAAACAAAGGAGTGATGAGCATCGCAGGGGAAGAAGGGAAGTTACCGTCTGAAGTGCGAAGAAGGCAGAAAAAAACGGCTGGGAGTTATTGTGAGGAAATGGGATTATAAGACTGAGACATAAGTGAGGATTGTTAGGTGAGCGGGAAAAGTGAGGGGAAGAATGGGCAGCTTAGAAAGGACGAGCAGCTAAAGAAAGAAAGAGTGGAATAAGATGTGGTTAAGTCGTTCAGAATAGTTTTTGAAGGCCACAGGTTGTAGTACTTATCATGGCCCATCCACAAACTAGTCGGCAGACTACAAAACTGAGTTGAGGCTTTTCAATAATTTATTTTATTTCTTATTCTCAGATGAGGTCTGTCGAAGAGATCGAAGAGAATTATGGATCGGCAAGGATGGAATCATTATTTCTCGGGATTCGAAATATTTTGGGAAGGTGATCGAATGGAAATTAGAGCAGAAATGTTTTTTTGGTATAAAATATGATTCAAAGCATTGCGTATTCAGATAGAAAATATTGTTGCCAAGATAATGAGCCCACAAGAGACATTTAAATTTCTAGATAGCTTATAATCAATACGAAAATAATAAATATAATCACAATTAATATTACATCTCAATTTTAAAATAATGACAAGCATGTTACTGTGTAGCCTCTTTCGGAAATAAAGGAAATTTCTTTCATATATTTTTTAAGGCATAAGATATCTTATCTTTTATCGATTACTTAGTTCATGAAATTATAGTAGAAATGTATCAATCAAAGTGATTCAGCATCATAGGTGAGAAGACAACAGACTATCAGAGAAAAGAACGTATAATTTAGTGTTCACATAGTTCATGAAATAAGGATCATACAAGAATATTTTCTAAGATTCCTTGAAATGTCAAGAACATCACTGAAAAATATAAGGCTTAAGCCACTTTCGGTATTGTACTCTTCAGATAAAGTGTTCTATAACAGACACAAGCTGCATCATGAGGTAAGCTAAGGTCTTGTGTGTGCCCCAATGTTTAGCCAACCATGTAAGGTGTCACTGCCCCTTCTCCAGATCAAAAGTGTTTTTGCACCATTGTTATAATGTAATCATTTCCCATAATTTATGGGAGTCCAATCAATCTGGCACGGTTTATCTCTTGTTGATTATCATACCACAACACTTTAATAGAAATCCTAAAATGTCGATGTTGAAAAATTGAACTAGACAGAATAAGCTCAAGTTCGTTTCAAAATGGAGTTGGCCAATATTCAGAAAAGATATTGCTAAAGTGGTAAATTCCAAATTTGGTGGACTTGGTTGGATTTGGAAACTCAATTCCAAAAGGACTTGAGTTTCAAGGTATATTTTGGAGGTTCTCAACAATACTTGCAGCAACATGTAATTTAACTTCCTCCTCATTTTAAAGGCAAACTTTATCTTCTTTATCTTCTTCTTCTTTACTTCTATCACAATAATGAACACAATGAAATTCTTAAGTCAAATTTGTACATTTAATGCCTGTGTTAAAAATTGATGTTTTGCAATACAATGAATAATACCATCTGCAATTGCAAACACAATTTATCAAGAAATAAATTCCAAATCCACAGCATTTCATAACTCAAAATAGTTAGCCTTATTAGATTGTCTCGAAAAATGGAAATGGTCTTTAGAGATATGAAAGAGGAACCTAGTCTATACAAGGGTGTCAATTTCAAGCCATTACTACAATTACCATACAGTCTCATACATGCATGCCCTTAACTCCACTCCATATTGGAATAGACAATTAAAAAACTTCATTTTAAGTTATAACATGAGACTTAATAAGTTCCACTAATTTTTCCAACTGCCCAGTCCTTGGATACTTCTTTCACCGACATCATATCCATACATTGTTTCCTACATGCTCTTTTGTTTCAGATGCTACTAGTACCTATTCCTCATCATGAGTCTCTCCCTTCGCATTCACCCTTTCTTGCTCCACCCCCCTTCTTCCCCTCTCAAACTATATACTCCTCTCATATATTTGGTAATTCAGCACTCACTCATCCATCCTCTCAGCATGACCACGGCATACTTTATTCAGGCTTCTCCAGTTCTGGTACATCCAGTACACATTCTTATCCTATGTCTCACTTAGTATCTAATATATACTTAGATCCTCATAGCTTTACCAGACACACTCCTCCCACCAATTACCCAATGGATTCAAACATGCATGCTTACTGCCATACTCAAGTTTTACTTTTATACTTTATATGTACAATAGCATGGGGAAGAGTACAGTTTTAAACATGGCCATTTGGACTGCATTAGACAAATATGATAATGTAATCTTTTAAATTCTCGACATGTTCACCCAACAATCTTTCCTCTAGCATTCACAAAACTTTGAATCTCCTAATATATCCTACCATCTTTCAATAGCATACCAAAGATAAAAATATGAATCACTTATTTAATCATTTAAGTTCTATGCTAGTTGTGATACCATCCTTCCGATTCACCTTTAACAACAACTTTTTACTAAATTATTTTTTCAGGTTTTCCTACTCTGTATTATGCACAAATACTAAACTACACATTTTGTTCTACTTTCTGAGGTCATCTACAAGAGCCATTTATTTAGCAGTAATCTACCAGTAAGGGTAGGTTTCTGATGGACACACCCCTACCGTAACCCTTTCTTCATTTCTTCATACTTCCTGCCACCCTTCATTCATTCCATCCAACATGCCTAATCTTTTTCTCCCTCTCCCTCACTTACCCAACATTTTACCCTCTTACATCACATTCTTCAACAATCCATCACCTCATTCAAAACACCCTGAATCCACTTTTCCTGACTTCTTTGTATTTTTCCCAATAGCATTCTCTTTTTTCCAACCATTCACAAAACTTCTTCGGTCGTTTTCCTTTCCATCCATTTCACTTTTTCCATCTTTTCCACACCCACATCTCAAAAGCCTCCAACCTCCACTTTTCATCATGCCTCA
>LYUA01005155.1:13369-27153 GCA_002093875.1 Calopteryx splendens | reverse complement strand
TATATATATATATTTATATATATATATATTATTCCAACTGCAATGGCTATCAAGAATTCTAAAAAAAGAAAATATTGTAGTCAGATTTAAAACTGTGAGTTAAAATTAAAGAAAAATTACTAACAGCAAAAGATGCCTTGGACCCTTTAACATCTAAAGGAGTGCATATGACCCCTTGTAGCAGCGGGAAAGTACGTTGGACAAACTTAGCGCTCCATTAAATGCCGCTTAAAAGAACATCAAAAGGCATTAGAGAACTGTCAATTGAAAGGCTCAGCCATTGCAGAACATATCAGCTCTGACCCCAGCCATAAGATCTCCTTTTGTTGGGCGAAAGTTCTTGGGAAAGAATCCAAATATTTCCCCCACGTCTAATAAGGGAGGCAACAGAAACTGAAAAACATCCGAATAATTTCAATCGCGAGGATGGGTTCCAAAATTAGTCTAACCTGGTAGCGTTTACTCCAAGATGATGAGCATAAGCAAAGATGCAACGGTCGAGAGGGCAACAATGGTTAATGGCAAACGGTCAACAACCAGCGATTTTGCTTATAAGAAAGCAATAATTTCTACATTTCATCCTGACGATGCCCCCAGCATAGGACAAGACAAGAAAAAAATATAACACAGAGAAGGCTAAAAATAATATTGTATCATGAATTCCTGTGAAAATCTTTAAAAGAAAAAAAATTAAATTAATTAATTGGAAGGCAGTGACGAACACGAAGGTAGAACGACTCGCCTGTTCTAATGGGTAAAATCTATCCTTTTATGTTTGTAAGCCGTCATGGAGTATTAGTCCTGGGATTAAGATATGCTTCGGTGAATCATCAAAGAAATTTCGCAAGCCTTAACATAATTATCGGCTGTCCACTCTTCTCCTCTCAGCTGCCCACTTCGTGCCTTCATTTTTCTTCGGTGGTATTTTTTTTGTGCCTCACATTCGACGTCTATACTTATTATCAACACAAGTTTGTGTTCATTGAAGAAAGTAAAATAAAAAACAACTGTAATTTTTCGCGCTCTATGGATACTTTTTCAACACTTGGTATGCTATTATCCTAGGTGGGACATCAAAATCGTTGAGGCGTTGAGGTTGGTATAATCCAAAAAAAGTTAAGAAATATTGATGTAGTGTCATCAGAAATTACTTTGGAGAATTTAAATTTTGAATTTTAGTATATGTATTTAAAAATTCATTTGAAATCGTCCTTGTTGACATTTTTACTGCCTACAAAAAAATCACTGCAAAAATTCATATTCTATCTGTCCAAGTTTTTACAGTGGATTTTATCGGATCATGCAATTTCTATAAATATATTCAATGATTAATAACATATTTGTATCTACTAGAAGTAGAGGTTAATGGTGGAAGCGATCGATGACTGAGACAACTCTCTCCGATAAATATCGATGGATAATTTGGTTCCAGGTGAGATATTATGGAGCCGAGGCAGGTTGGTTTAAAATCTGGCGTCGATTCTTGAACGAACCCAGAGGCCCACGCAGTTCTATGTCCCATCCGACAGCCCAAGTTTCGCCTTTTGACATCCATGGGAAACCCAGGTTGGGATTGAGATAACAGTGAATAATTCGATCTTTCCGGAATTTATACCCGGCCCTCAGAGGGGATAGTCAATAAAGTAGCCAACGTACCAATCCGATCTCCGTTTGTATTCGTATATTGAGATAAGGCACGATTTTCCTTCCAGTGCAGGGGCCGAAACATCGACCGCAGCAGCGTTCCCCATGACCTTTAGAAAAAAGGACTTGAGGCACGCTTTGAGTATCGCTACTTTTGGTAGTCACGGGATAATAAAGCCTCCCACACCAAAGGGCAAGGATTTTGAGCTGCAGGAATTATTCGCGATGCATCGATCAACCTTTTTTATATTTTAGCGAGCGTAATAATCTCGGTTAAACTTTCAAACCTTCAATGGAACACAAATCTGAAGATATTTTGTCACTCTTCTTAAAACGTAGGACTGAAGCCAGTCGTTCTACCTCTTCCGCAACAAAGCTAAAAATCAACATCCGAGATATCACGGAGGAATGATCCTAGGTAACGGTCTCAAGTGAGATGCAAAACACATGAAAATATTATTTTTGTTCATATTAACAGATATCTATTTGGTAATCAATAAGTTATTCATTGTTGAATTATTGCATCAACGAAATATAAACTTGTGTTCCATCAATCGATTACCGAAAATACTACAGGTGCAAAAATTTTGATTGAAAATGAAATGTCTAATTCTCTTTTGCACCTTAGCCAGTTTTTGAAGTCTTTCCTTTATTCCTATTTTAATCTCAAAAGAAATTATTTTAATAAAGATAATATATAATTCCCGTTACTTTGACTCCTGGTAGGCCCATTCTTTTAACCAAAAAAAAAACAGTCAAAGTTTTCATCTTGTTATGAAGGACTTTTCAGTCGATTCACTTCGTGAAAAAGTTTCACATGGGTATGCTGAACCCGGTGGGATGGAATATTATGTTCAAAACGGCCATTCTTTAAAATTAAAAAACGCTAAAGATTGCATTCCATCACAATCAGTGTGGCAGATGCAGTGATTAAAGTTCATTAAGATTAAAGTCTTGGTATTGCAAAAGGGGCTGCTTCGCTGCTGATTTTAATGAATCATGCTTAATGATATGTGAACGATGTGTAAGATTCGCTCCTATCTGATATAATGAGTGCTAAAATAATTAAATTTTCACTGGTTTTGGAAAAGAAGCTCGTATATCAGAACGTAAACCACGGCGTGACCACACGTAATATTCTTCTCAAATGCTATGGGAATATTATCAACTTATTTTTTATTTTCCAATTATTATTAGAAGATGAATGGTCACGGAGCACTGTAAAATTCTGGTGATTAGTCAGCCAAAAAATTGGAGTCTGCAACCTTTTCCCCGGCTATAATTACTTGACCCCAATAAAACGGGATAATTATGTCTTTGGATCAGGCATTAGGTATCCGCACCTGCAGAAGGTCATCGTTAAAGTACTTGGACTTCATCTAGCGACATTAACTGTAGGATATAAACCCTTTCTCAAAATTTTGTCCTCTCTCAAGCGTCGGAAGAGATATTTTAACTGTTCAGAGGTACCTATTGTGTATGGTCTGGTGAAGAAAATAGGTAAACGTTATGCGAGAGGCACAAAAAAATGTCATCCGGTGTTACAAGCATGCGAAAAAAACCCAAGAGGAAAAATCTCGGAGAAATTATATGGTTTAGTAAAGGAGAAGGTTTTAATGTTCAGAAAAATGTATATGGAGTGCGAGCCTTTAGGGGATGAATGCAAAGTAAGTCGAGATGTATCAACTCAGATATAGCTAATGGTAATTTCGGATGCGTTGGGGAAATAAAATTCAGTTCCAGGTAAGAAGGGTAATATTTTTTTAAAAATGTGATAAAGAAGTCATTCTTGTAATCTCTGCACCGTAATCAGTCCTTGAAAATTGAGGGACGACTTCTTCCCATGCTAAGTCCAATTGCTTGTGAAAGTTACACGTTTGTAGGTTACGATGAGAGGAAGTTGTTTGTCTTGTATTGCTTGCGGCTTCCCAGGGAAATATTGTACCCGAAAATATCACAAAGATTGGGTAAAGATGAGGTTGCCATGATTCACCCAGATTGAAAAAAAGAACTGGCAGTCAGTAGTCGATCTCTCCCCGCACTGGGCTACCATACACTTCTGTTAATATTAAATCCTCAAACCTATTCGTATTTTAGAGGAAATATATTTTTCAATATACTTCGTAAGTATGCCAATAAATTACCTATTTGATAATTTTGCTAATTGCCTTAATTTTTGTACCCAAATACTAATTATTAATTTGAATACCAATTTTTATCGTTCTTTATGCTTATGGATCGACTTCAAACCTACATTAAATTTCGAATTGAGAGTTGCTATTATCTCTCCACATTACACAGAGTATAAGGTTACAGTGCGCATTAAGAAACTCTCCCTCTTCCCTATGGCGCATTTTGGAAGATATACGAGTGAAATTCGTTGCGATAAATCAATTAATAATATAATTGAAAACACTTTGGAAGATTAATTTGAAAGGTAAACATGCATTGTATCAATTAAAGTCCTTACTTCTACATTAGGAATCTGCGCCATGCATAAATTCTGTTTGGCTAATGCTAATTCTGTGTTTTCAAATCATGGCTGAAAATAGACAAAGACCAACAAAATACCTTGAATTCGTGATCAGAACTACTGAATTGTGACTCAGGTTTTTGGGCCGTTCCAACAATAATTCACTCTTTTGGTCTAGGATGCTAATCTTATTTTTTTAAATAAATACCATCCTACTCGCCGTATCACGATGAAATATGCTCGACTCTAGATTGGATGAGTCTGAATTAATAACTCTAATTAGATCCCTTTAATCTATCCCAAACTTCTTCAGCTGACACAGACACCGTTGGATACCGTTATGTTTGAAGTGGTTATAAATCACCTTATGCTTCTAAAATCTGCTCATAGAATCTGAAAAGGAAAGGTTATGTTAGTATATCTAAATAAAACTTTATATTATACAAGCCATTTATATATTTGTGATATAGGTTTGAATATTTTTCGTAAAAAAGGTATGGTTAGTAATTTAAGCAAATGTTTATTATCCGTTTAAGTATGAGCAATAACTTGGCGTAATACCGAAGACTAGTTTTTAAAAATTGTATCGTTTAATACTGTATTATTTAAAATATTTAGTATGAAGACTTTCTCCTCTTTTCTACTTGGTACATATTTTCCCCAGCCACTACTCTCGATCGCATTTCACGTGTTACGTTGTAAACTTAAATGTGATGCTGGAGGCTAAGAGCTGGGTCAATAAAAAAGTTTCTGGTATTTTTTTAACTTCCCTAGGGTCATAAGGGTATGATAATTGTTACATTGCCTTTCTCACATCTTTAAAAATGTGACATCTGATAACTGTGCGCGAGGCCCATGCTCGTCTTCAGAATAACCAAAAGAAATCAATCTCATTTAATGTATTTGGTTCTACTTTAACGTCATTCTGTATGAGAGGATAATCTCTGATCCATCTGCCTCCTGTAACTTTCTGTAGCCTTATAGAATGAGCAATAATCTGAGAAAGCAGCGGTTTTCGTGCGTCAAGGAAATCAGATATGAGACACTGAATTTTAGCAATCAATTTGGAATTAAAGATGAGAACTTCAATTTAGGCAAAATTGTCATCAGAAAAGATAAAACAAAACCGGTAACCTGAAATCCATGGTTTCAATTTTTAGCAGAGCCCTACTTAACAAGGGACAGCAAATGTGATCATGCGCTCCGTGCAGCCACATAGCAAGCGATTAAGTTGGAGGTAGATTAAGGTTCTAAATACACCATAGTTTGTATTCAGATGTAGAATATCCCATCGGGTTTCGACCTTAAAGAAGAGCAATCCTCATTTTTTCTTGCGAACCCTCGCTCATCGGAGCACCCACACGCGGAAACACAACCTCCCATGGGCCGTGCGAGGGACACCTCCTCTCGCACTGAACGGGCCTGATCCGCGTTGCTGTGTGAAGAGGAGAAGGCGGTTGCCATTGGCAACGAATACCACGAAAGGGTGGGGGGACGGACTAAACAGGGAAGGCGGCGGCCCTGGAGGGGGAGGGAGGAGTGGAGGATGGAAGGGTGAGTAGAGAGAGGGGGGGTTGGGGCAGGGCGAAAGGGAAAAAGGGCAGAAGCAGGACGGGGCACGTTCAGCCCTCGTGTCTATCCACCCTGGTTCTTGAATCAAAGCCGTCGCAATATTCGTTTGTTTCTTGCTTCCGTGGAATATGGTTGTGAAATTTTCACCGCTCTGTCTTTCGCAGTGTTTCATCTACGCACTGACGATAGAAAGCAAATGAACGAAAATCTTCGTAATTTTTTTAAAGTTGAGAGTTCACTCAGACCGTTAGTTATAATAAGTGCATCGCATTTTATCTTTAATCCCATGGTAATTAATCTCAGGTGTTTCACATGAAGCCGTGACCGTAGCGCCACTTTTTCATGGGGATAGGAGATTCACGGCCGAATTATTATTAAACCTTTATCTTTTTATTCCAATAATAAGACAAATGTAAGAATAGCATCTTAGCATATTCAGGTGTACAAACAACTTCTATAAAAAAACGTTATACGTAGGACAGTACTTTCAATTTTTCAACTGGTTATACCTTGAAGAGGGATTATTAAGTTTTGAAAATGATTGACGAATAGTATGAGCTGAACGACTATTATCAAAGCTTGAAAGGTATAGATGGAAGATTCAGTCCCAACATGGTGTATCAAAGGGGAAATGTTCCATTTCAGTTTTTCTTATAACGATTAAAAGGAAAATAGAACCTTGAAGAACGCAAAGAAAAGCTTATCGCTCAATAATTTTCATGTTCAGCAAACAATAGTATACGACAGTAAAATAATTCTGAAATTCTAGTCAGTTTTTAACTGTAAGTAATTATGCATATGCACGCAGATATGCATAAACTGATGAATTGTAGATTTGTACGAGAGCTGCTCCCAGAAAATTTACTCAATAAAAAACTCCATACACCATTTCTATGCACTCATCATTCTCTCATGGATAAATATTCTGCCCAGCCACTCCCTCTTAAACAACATTTCTCTATTTAAATTATCAAAAAAGTTTCTCCTTCATTTTTTAAATAGGTACATTCCTAAAATCTATATTAAAATTCTATGATAGAATCGTTCTTTTTAATCCTTTCCTTTAAATTCCACCATATATTGCCAAAGATTGTTATTAAATGCTTTTAAAACAAATAGTCTTTGGACAGGTGCTTAAAAAGATGCGATGCGTACGGAAAAAAATCATGCATAAATCATTCTTTTTCAGGGAATATTTCTTCAAAGTATTTTGCGCACAAATAAAATATAGTTCTAAAAAAATGGTGTATCAAAGAACAGTTAGACATGTAACTTGAATTACGATCCAAAAAGATACAGTTTTCCTTTTAGAACACACAATTATGGTGCTGACATTTATTTTCTTACTAGTTGTGTTTTAAGTTTTCCGTTTGATTCTTGTGCAACAAATTCACCTAATGCTCAAACGTGTTCACGCTTGACTTGATTGTCAGATTCAAGACCTTATAAATAATAAAAATTTACCTGCCAATCGGTTTTATGAAGTATATATGCTAATAAATGCAAATATTATTATAAATTCTATATAAATTATTCTATATTAATGTAATTCGTCGAGGACTCCAATATACGAAATACAAATGTCAATTCGTATCCTCATGAAGAACTAAACCTTAGTTCTATAAATCACAACCGGAACGTTTGCCTTAAGTGTCCCCATATTGGTCTTTGAGAAGACTAGGTCCATTTCTTATAATTTCGAAAGCGGATTCTTCAGAAGTGAAACCGGATGTTTGTATCTGTACTCGAATTAGGACTCTTTCAACCCTTTCCGCCTAGAAGCTACCTGTGATGCAACCAGCAGTACTTTTCCGTCTCAATGAATAGTCCGCCTCCAAGGCGCTCCCTGCTGTGGCGCACGAGGTGATCTTCGAAAATTCGGTGCTTGCTCCAGATCAGCATCATAAAACAACTCCATTAAATTCTGGCATAATATTTTGATGCCATCATAAAAGTACTTGTCTTAAGTTTGGATCAATATGCACGTTAGTCTATTTATTATTATTTAATAAGAGTAAATTCTTCGAGCTTTTGGAAATGGCGTATGAGGATGATACAATTTTGGTGATTAGGCATGACACAGGCAAAAGAATGGTAGCCGTTATTAAATAATATTTAGTAAACTTACAGGCTTAAGTAAATAGCCAGTTAGGTACGAATCGTTGAAAAGTGATTGAAATATTTTTAAGCTTCGAAGGAAACTTTTTACGGTACGATGATATTCAGGTAGCAGGAATTTAAAAGTTAGCAAAGATAAGTCTTTCAGAGCCAGAAAAGGTACTTAACTGGGTGAAACCACCAGACAGTGTTTAAGCTCAGAAATCAAACTCGGAGGAAACCTCTCATTATAAAACCCTAAAATATTTATATTGCCACAAAAACATACTCTAGATAAATATCCGCAATGTGGTAGAACCAGAGTTGAAACATATTTCCTATACAGAAATTCATGTCTGCATTATACACTTTTACACTATGGTGATTTATTTAGGCTGAAATAATAGATTTTCAGGAGTCTACTGTGGAAATGTTTCTCGAATAACTTGCTCATTAACTCAGTAAAACCGAAATTTGGTATACTTTGTCATTATTATTTTATTGAATTTATAAATTCTTTCCAAAGTGGCTGTAAGGGGCAAATGTAATCCTGCGTATTAAAACCAGCAAATAAGAAAATTCATCGCTAAATTAAGAACTCTGAGTAAATAAAGAAAAAAAGAGGAAAATAAAATGTTTTGCAATAAAAGAGAAAGGGAGAAAGAACAAGATCACGCATAAACGAAACTCATCTTGCGAAAGGGAATGCAAAAGATAATTCATGAAATAACTTAACAGAATATAGACGTCACATCAAACCTTTACGAAAATCAGAAGACAACCGAAAATATACTTGTGGGTGAGAAGAAATAGGAAAGAAAAGGAATAGAAAAGATTCAGCAACTAGCATTTTGGGGTTTTTGACGAAGCAAAAGAAAAGTGTTCGACAGATGATTTCAATGCCAATGACTGATGTGATTATTATTTTACTAAAAGGAAACAAATATTTTTTGCAAAGAAATCCAATATAAGTCGTGATAAATTGATTGTTTTGAAATTTTTGTTTATATATATCCTTCATATGATCATAGAATATCAGAATAATGGAAAACATTTGTTCCCATTTATGAGAAAGAGAAAATAAGCAGGTTAGATAATTAACAGAGTTAGTTTAGCATATGTTAGGTTTGCACAATTATGGAGAAAAATTAGACAAGATGAACTCATTGATTCTGGGAAAAATCATAGATAATAAAGAATTCCACGGAGGAAGCCTTAGTATTTATATAATTGGTTCAGGCATCAAATTCTTCAATTAGGTATCCCAAGATATTTAACCAGAGGAACTCAAATAGTACCTATATGGTATTCGAGAGGAGACTATTTCATTCTGTTTGCATGGATACCCATTGCCACTTCATGGGAATTCTCGTTAATTTTTGAAGGTACGTACCACGCGATATGTATTTGAGGAGGAAAGAGATCTCAGGACCTTTTCGTCACTCAGTGAACCGTGAAAACCGTGAAAAAAATGCATTATTCTAATTTTTAGTAATTATCTTTTAAAATTATATTTCAATTGCATGTGAACTGGGTAGTGCACTAATAACAATAGTCTTTTAAGGTTTAGTCCGTACTTCAAGCCACCAAAGTATCCAAAACCTTTAGTAACAATTGTCTTGTTTTGGCTTGAAATAATAAACTTTTACACACGCTAACTTTTACGTCACAAAATCCTTGAATTACCATGAAAGCAAATTATTTTCACTTGAAACCAGAGATTTTTAATGATTTTAATTAATTTACGTAGGCTTTAGAAATTACTGATTATGCCAAAGCATACAGAAAAATGCCGTGTGGCCAAAACAATTTATTTGGTGGGTACATTATATTGAAAAAATACAGTTTTCATTTGTCATAGGTTTGTTAGATATTCCTCCAATAATGACAACGAGCTTCGTACTTTCTACGACTACCATTTAAATGAAGTGTTTCCAATCAAAAGTTTTAATATGAACGGTGTGCGATCCTAGCATATCGATTATTTAGAAATTCTACGTGTGTGAGGCCATCTCGTAACATGATTATTACGTTTTATTTTACAATGATCGTGCCAATTTCAAAACCCTCAAAGAGAGGTTAACATTACACCTCTTCCTTAACTCTACAGAATCAAACACTTTGCACGTCCCGAGAACAGTGGTTGTGGAAAAATTATTGGCGACGCGCTTCGAATTTAGGAAGCTATTTTGATAAACTGAGGTCCTCTGCATTTTTGTATTGATAAAAATTACTAGTATTCTAGACGGGAATACTCCCGATGGATTAATCTTTTTTCCGTTTCTGCTGAGTGTTTAACAGGAAACATTTTTATATCCTTTCGAAACCTCTGTTCAACTTCAATTAATCCTCTAGGATTCGCAATGCGCTTATTCTTTTCCCTTATGTCTTGAGGAGGTCGTGGTAGGAGTGACTCGTTTTTTCTTGGATCCAACATCTCTTCACGCTTCCGTGCTCCGTAAATCCTCACTCTCTATCTCTCTCTCTCTTTCCAACTTTATATTTGTTCTATTTTTTACTGCACTTTCGTCAATTTGCGAGGGAGGTGGAAAAAAGTCGGTTCTTCGTTAAGGGATACTCGGGCACTTGGCCGTTCCAGTAACGCGTAGATGGGGAATGAACATGGGGGAAGGGGTGGAAGGCGAGATGAAGATGAATAGGAGAGAAAGGGAGAGGATGAGCCTTCGAAGGAAAGGGGAGCGGAGGAGGAAGGGAGTGGCAGTTAATGCGCATGATGCGGAGATTCTTTCTCCTTCTCTCTCTCTCTCTCTCCATTTTCTTCACACTGGGAAATCCGCCGGTTTTGGGGGCGTGAAGGGCTGAGAGGGTGTTGGAGAAATAAAAAAAGAAACAAAATATATTACTCTCGGATAATGAACCTTCCGACTTAAATTGCGAACATAAATTTTGAAATCGTATAAAACACAGTAATGAAAATACCGTTATATGCATTGTAATTTACTTCGTGATGATGTACAATATTAAACAACCCAAATATGCAATACAGAACAATGTGATTTTTTTGGGATATTGAATATATTTTAAATAATGTATTAATATTATGCTAATTACAAGTAATTTTTTTCAACTCCAGTGGGATTGTTTCATAATTTACCCGGAATTTCGTGGAATAACTTCTAGTAGATACATGTGCGATAATTTGGGATCTTTTATTCTCTCATACAGCGTATGAAACGTTATTAGCATTGCCATTTTACGCCACATGCTGCAATAAAAAAGTCGAGAAATGTGTCGATTGACATTCGAAAAAATGGAAGCTTGTAGGAAAAGTTTATTTTAAATCTTTTTAGCCATTGGATTTTGTGATTTATGCTGTCATATGCTGTCAGCAAGGACTGTCTAGGACGAATTTCACGCATGCATTGGGCATCTTTTGTACTTTTAATTTCAATTGTAGCGAGAGTGTCATGGAGAGGGGAACGGGAGGGTGGGGAGTGTTTGCTGTGCGAGGGGAGAAGAGTCCGTTGTTCCCTCCCCTCTTCTTTTTTTTTATTCCCTCAAGTGAACAGTTAATGAGGTGGGAGGGTTGATTAATGGCCTTTCGTCGGGGGTTAGGTGTTGGACGCGGGAGAGGGAGGAGGATGGGGGTGATAAGGGAATCTTAAAAAAAGAGTGGGTAGGAAGGAAAGCGGCGTGTGAGGAAAAGGTCCTACCCCGAGCACCCACTCCCCAAAACGCCATACCCTTGCATTCGCGCGGGGACTTGAAATATTAGCCATGTAATGCTAAGGGACCTAATGGATCCCTCCAGAATGTAATTCAAACAAAGTGATAATTTTGGCGACTGGAAATGGTGTCATGGAATCATGGTAATTTAGGCCACTCTCATCTTGACTCAGTTAGTTTCATCAGTGCACACGCTTTCTGCATGGGTCCTGGGTGAAATATAACCTTTACATAAGCTATTTACGTATTTTATGATCTCATTACAGTTATTCTTTGCTATCTTATTTTCTCATCAAACGATACCGTAGGCTGATATCCGAAAACGAGGTTTATTGCGTTTATGATAGTCCTGTGAAAATCATCTTAAAATTTTACATTTCATCAGGATTCAGCGGTTATCTTTAGAGGTTGTTATTACGTTCTCCTGTGAGTGGGCAGCGTTAATGACTCATTTTTAATTAGCGGAACATTCTCAGGGAGGATGCTGTTGCTGGCCATCATTAAGTGAAAAAAATACAATGAATATAAGGGGGTTGTTGTCACTGCATTTATTTATATTTTTGGTTTTAGTTCTTTCAAAAAAGTAAAAATTTATAATATACATTCCTGTAATTACCATTAGTACTAAGATACTCTCCGTTTGTGCAGCAAACATTGTATAATATTAATATATCTATCCACAAAATACACAATCAAAAAGATAAAGTACCACCAGGAGTGTATGACGGTTAGTACGGAAATACGTTTTAACATAATCTAATAAAAAAGCTTTGCAAAAAATAAATAAATTGTCAGAATTATTTTATTTGCTATAAATTCTGGCTAGTAGTGAATTGAGGCAATAATAAAGGAAATGAAAAAAAATATTTCGCGACCATACATTAATCGATGAATCAACTTAAATTAATTTCACATAGTAAAACCTTATCTTTGCCATATTTATTTATAGGTCTTAAAAATAGAATGCATTTTTCTCAATTCATTAAGTTTAATTTAATTTAATACATGCATAAATCTTCAGTGGGTACATGAATATTAATGGTAAAAACACCACAAATTTTCTGAATTATAATGATCTCAAAAACGTTTTCTAAACTTCCTCTCCTGATATTAGAGTCATAGGTACTCAAGTTTACTTAGGATTAGTTTAGTTACTTTTAGTTAGTTAATTAGTTTAGTTAGTTTTACTTAGCATTAAACACTAAAAGATTTACTAGACCAACTTTGCATTTCCTTTGTTTTGGGATAGTAATAATTTTGTTTATTCATTTGAAAGCCTTAAGCGGTGATAATGGAGAAACGAACGGAAATGATTTCTACGCTTGATATTTAAAATTTTTGTGTGATCAAATTTTTTATATGCTGAATTATCATAATTACAGAGACGATATTTTTGGTGAAAGAGTTTCAACTGACGCCTTAATCACGCTTTCTTATTTCCTATAAAAAGGAATTGTATTATTAGCAATAGAAAAATGAAAATAATTTGGTGAACTTCACGAGAAATTTTTGAGGCTTCAACATCTTCAGGTCACAGGACGCACCGTGTCGAAACCTAGGTCGACTCAATAAAAACTTTTTCGTGGAGTTCACCAAATTATTTTCATTTTTCCGTAATGGATAACTTCCACCATATCACACCAGAAAGCATTTAGATACCTTACCTCAGATAATTTGTAATTCTTGAAATATCCCGGTCTAAGTAGAAAAAAATCGATTTTTTAATCCTCGCATCGGCATTGACAAAGATATTATGGTGCAAAATATTGCATTAAAATGGGATGAAGCTTTTAAAATATCGAAAATGGTCATTGAATCTTTGAAATCCAAAATTAATGTTTATGAAATGGATAAATTCTACAAAAACCTGATTATATGATTTTTACCACTACGATTTCATCCGTGTTCCGATGTTTCATGGTTGAAGTAAATATGTATTACTAAGTGTAAAACATAAAATTTTATGACAAAATTTTAAGCTAAAATATGCGTAACTAAGAAAAAATGTTCAAATTTTGAAAATATCTTATTTTTGCTACGGCTCTTTACCGTCAAGACCATTTAAGACGCGAGTGAAGTGAAATTTACTTAGTCTTTATCAGGGCAGTTCATTTACGTAATGAGAAACTGTCATTGCAAAGGCCATAATTACAAGTATGGATTAGGGGAAGGGAAAAGGAGCAGATGAAGCGTGTAACTGATTTAGGAGATTGCCTGTAGATTAAAGCGTGTGGGAGGGGAGGGGTTCGATAACGCGGTGTCATAATGGCAGGAGATGAGTTGGCGGGAAAATGAGAGCGTGCGGGGCTCG
>LYUA01005147.1:32037-43159 GCA_002093875.1 Calopteryx splendens | reverse complement strand
GTTGACCCGCCCCCCCCCTTCCCCTCGTCGAGGGGTGTGGGTGAGAGGGCGGAGAGGAGTATGAACGTGTGAGACAACAGTGTGAGGGGTTAGATCGAGGGGGGAAGGGGCGGGGGGAGTTGGGAAAGGGATAGAGCCCGCAGATATTTCGCGGTTCACACACACACACGATTGTAACCACCGTCCGTCCCTTTGGTTGTCCCGGGGTAGGTACACCACCTTCCTCATCTCGCTCGGTTGCCAATATCGTGTCAAGGGAAAAAGATTTCCTGTAACTCGTGATGGAAAGAAATGAGAAATGTGTGGTTCAAGTTCCCACTCTTCTGGGAAGGTCCTGGGAAAGGGGTTAAGCTTTATTTTTAGAGGGTCTCCTCCGTTGGGTTTTACTTTATTCCTTGGCCTCCGTTTGGGAATTGACTAGACAGTGCTTGTGCCTCAGTGTGGACCGCGTCTCAACAGTGATTGTCTCTCAGAGACAATCATCCGTGCACGTCTCATAAACTGTTGCAGGGTCAGCATTTAAAAAAAACACTGCTTCCGGTGAGTTTGCTAGCAATGTAAAAAAAGAAGATAGAAATTGAGTTTTTGGATTCAAATCATTCAAATTTTATCCTAAAGATGAGTAAATAAAATATCATTTGGCGTGATAGACCGATGGCTATAGCGCTAGGTTGCTGATCGGAGGGTCTGATTCTGACCCGAGGGTTCGATGTTTTTGGGCACCCATAGCTCCACACAAGTTTTATGGTTTTTCTGCTCCTAGATATTTCCGGGAAACCACGGGTGGCACAGGGAATGGAAATGACCCCCCCCCCTTCCCTGATGTGTGAATTTCGCACATCGTTTTGGGGTTAGTTAGGTAAGCTCTACCCTTTTCCATCAAAATTCAGGTTCATTACTGTGGTTAAGTAAAATACCAGGTGGAGTTTCACCGGCAGTGGTTTACCTTCAGTCCATAATAAATATTTTTAAAGAAGTGGGAATGCATTGTGGGTATCAGCGTATGTTATAAATGATATTTATGTCACCGGTGACTTTGTAAACAAGTGAATTGCTAGAAATCTCTTTGGGTATTCCACTAAAAGTACTTGATGTAAGCCTATTAAATTAAGATAACGTTATTAAGGTGCTTAATTATCTAATACCTTTCCCTTTAGGTTTGAATAGGTTAGTGCATGAGTGCCCCTTTTATGACCTTTTGCCTTTCATCTATTTTTCTCCTTCCTCTTTACTCTCCATCTTCAGTCTGCCGTTTTTGTGCCTACTCTCGAACTGCTCTTAGGATTTTTTCGTCTTTATGTCGATATGTGAGGAAGAAGTCTCGAGAACCGGAAGGCGCGTGATAAATTTAGCTTGAACGGTTGGAATCTACCAGTAGAGTATAAACACTGCTTTGGTATTCTTAGAACATTCTGGGATCTCCTGTGTAGTAGCTTTCTTGAAAACGTCGCTCTTTTTTGGTGCCATCAAACTATTCCGTCACCATTGAAGTTATCGTTTATCTTTGTCACTCTGGAAAAATCTCGATGGTTTCATTATAACGTGAGATGTAGTTTATACAAATATTATTCGTAACAATAATGCACAAGGTCGGTAAGTTTTAGATTTTATAGCATCAGCATTATCAGAAAAATGATAACTCCGTATTAAAATTGACTTAACATAAAAACGTACCTATTGATATTTTACAATACCTAAGTATTGTTTGTATATGTTTAATAGCTGTGGAAGCTTTTATTATGGTGATTAAAGGCCTGGATAAATATAATTTCATAAGCCTTGGCTTGCACAATTCTTTAAAATACCTTTTAATTGCAATTTATATTGTGCATAACTTTATTCGGGTACTTAGTTTTGGAATCGATTTGTTATTACTTAACTTTTCTCCAGTTTTAACTTCAATTTGGGTCTCAAAAAAATGGCCGTCACTCCGATTTTAATTTGAGTGACGACCCATTTAATTTAATTCATAAATTTGCCTATTTCTCGTTATCATACTGTCCTTTCATTTATTTTTGGCAAATTATGGGTTTTAATTTCAACTTGGTAATCTCTTAACATTAATTCTTGTCGACTCTCCGAATTGCCACTCCCTCGTTCCCTCGCCCACCGTCTCCCAACCGTCCCCTTTCGCTCCCGTCTCTCGCCACTCTCACACTCGGGCCATTCATCTCGCCTCCCCGTTCTCTTCCGCTACGCGTCATATCCCAGTCGTCACCCTTCGCCACGAAGCCCAGCAATGCGGGCGGAATATGATCTCGCGCGCGGGACACGGGCGCGCTTACGCGCAGTCGTACGTATTTGTGCGTGCAGCGAGCGCGCGGTTGAAGTCCGGAATGGGAAGGATTGAGGAGCGGAGGAATCCCAGCCATCCAAACCGGTGATTTCCCGATCCCGCCTCCCCTCTATACGTGCATACTGCTCCCTCTGCTGCCTCCACGCCGCGCCGGTAGGCGGGCACGCCCTCCCCCGCGATTCCTTTGGCACGGAATCGGGGAGCCGGCATCTTGCAGCTACGCCCGCCGCGGATTGGATAAAGGACGTCCGTTCGGGAGTTGCCGTCAAGTCGATGTATTTTTTTTTTAATCTCCAGAGTTCGCTCCTTTAGTCATTTCTATTTCTGTTTGGATATCTTTCCACTCACTCTCCTCGCGGTGCCCAAGAAGTGACGCAAACACTGCTTTAAGGAATTTTCTTTCATGTTGGAATAAACCAACTGCTCAAGAAGGCGATAAAGGAAACAATGCACTGAGGGATTGGATGTCAGTTTAGGACTTGAGTACGAGTTAACAAAACTCTAGGAAGTAATGGTGCCGCTTCGAGGCTAATTGAAAATTCTTGAGAAAAGTCTTCCTAAATTGGGACTTAAATTATGATACCCAAACGAAGACTAATTTGGTTTCCTGAAAGGAGGAGCTATGAGAGATGTTTATTGCAGCCCTTAACCTTACATATAATAGGATAAAAAATACCAAATAATGTTCATCAAGTTCGTGGATGGTTCGAAAATATTTGACAGAAATAAAAAAAACGAACCGAAAGCTCATTTGCTCATTGAAGTGGTCTTTTTAAGGTCTTGTCGTGCAGTGTAGTGAAGGACAAAAGAGTCATCCAAGAGCTTGTATCAGTACCAGACGACTATAAGTGTTGGATCACTAGTTAAAATAAAGATGTCAGTTAGGGATTATTCGTAATTTTCAATTATAAAAAAATATAATCATTGCACAATTATCGAGGCAAGATAAAATGCGTAAGAAAACAGTACGAGGATTAGTAAACAGGAAGCACTACAGATCCTGGATGAGGCACTTGAAGCTGCAATTAAAAGATTTGAATGAAAATTCATACGGAGTGGCTTGCCAAAAGGAAAATCGAGTAGAAATTTGCGTCAAACCAATCTTATGATTAACGAATAAATATAGTGATAAATGACTTGGCGTTTGTTACTTCCTTCGTTTTCTCGCTTACTTTAGTTTCGTGAAAAAATTCGAATCCTATTGCATTTGCTAAATGAAATGTTTCTAATAAATCGTGTCAATCATACCAATTTTTTTATATTCTTCAGCTATTTTTATTGGCTGTTATGGCAAGAATAAAATTTCCGAAACTTAATCTAATTTTATTTCAAATAAAATTTCAGTACTTATTTTAGCGTACCACGCGGTGTTTTGCGTTTTTAGAAAATAAAATTGCATTAGGTACTACTTTCGTGGAATACCATTTTACATTTCCAGGAAAGGTCTTTCCCAACATGACTTTCAGGAAGACGTAAGGAGTTGGTAATTCACAAACGAAAAATATATTTTTGAGAGACAGATCTATAATGCAAGCCCGGGATTATTTGAATATGGCACATTCTTCCTAGGAACACTTTGACAAAATAAATAAAAACGCCTTTCCTTGCATTTATGGAATACCACGAAGTCGGTGGCGTACCAGCTTTAGCCCTAAGAAAGTAATAACCCGGTAGGTGGGCAGGTTAGGTGAAGATGCCGCGCAAAATGTTAACCAACCAGACATAAAAAATATCAAGCACCAAAAACTCACTTTTTCAGCTATTTTTAATCCCCTCAGTGACCACGGACGGAGGGGCGGCTGCTTCTTTCTTCGCCGCTGCGGTGCTCGCTGTCGAGAGACAACGGTCGGGAGAAAGCGGGGAGGAGGGGACGGCTGCGGGCTGGTGGAAAATTGTGGTCAATTTCGGACCGGGTGAGTGTGTGTGTGTGTGCGGGGGAGTGTGGGATGGCGAGAGGAGGCGGAGGAGGAGGAGGTGTGCTCGTGCAGAACACATGCACACGGGAAGTTCCTCCGGAGACAGGAAGGAGAGACCCCGTCGTCGTGCGAAAAAGCGGTCACGAACGGTGTCAGTTGCACATGTCACCTCCATCCAAACCACCACTTAGGTGGGCGAGCGTGTGTGTGAGTGTATGTATGTTCGAGGACAAAAAAACATAATGGTCATAATAATGCTCTCGCGCGTCGGGTGCATTTTGATGCACAAGTGCGCGCCGGACAAAGACGCTGCAGTGTGGGAAAGGGCGACGGGGCGAGGGCTTTCACCCCCACGCACGGCCGCTTTTCAAATCGGACGGCTGGCTGCCTTAGTCCGCGTTCTTGAATTCGGGAGAAGGGTGACAGAAGGGTTCAGGGTTGAGCGCTATCTGAATTGGCCACCGTCCGAAACTTTGCTCCCGCGGCCGTTCGCTCCGAGACCATGTTTGACTGACTGCCTTCCGCGCCACGGCAGGAATGCAATTGAAACATGACCGGGAAAGAGATCTGTTGGGGTCGCGGATCGTTGTGAGTGCCTTTGCCGCGAGGAGCCAATGTTGAGTCTTAGTGATTCAATAAGGCCATGGCGTCGTTGTTAATGCATTTAAATTCTTTCTTCGATGCGAGGGTTCTCGCAAATGCGTTCGCCAAGCCTACAAATCCCAAAATAATGGACCCAAAAGTTGAATGTTAAAGAATGAACAAAAATTGGTGAGAGCGGTACGCGAACTCCAGGACACGCATTCCCGGGTGCATTCCCTACCATTTCGGTTTTAAGTATGCGTGACGTGGTGTGTAGTAGAAAATTAGGGGAAAAAACAGATTAAACATCCATTCCTATGGTAGATATTTTACTGTGAGAACTTTTTTCAACTTCTCTCAATTTAAAGCCTTGAGCCCTTGGCATATGGACACCACCTGAGCAGAATACCGTCTTAGAAAAAATTCTCTCACCCATTTTATTACCATCATCATAGATATATACCCCACCCGTAATAGGTAGGTTTGGGACTGCTCCTAATGAGTATTACTTGCGTATCGCGTGGGGTTTTCCCAACCTAGACTCTTCGTTCGACCAACACCACTCCTCTTCATTTCTTCGTGCATCCTACCAGCCTTCATGTCGTCCAAAAACCATGTTCTCTAACTCCCTCGCCTCCCACGTGCCCAAAATTCCTTTCATTTAGTGCCGAACCTTTGTAAGTCAAAATTCATATGGCTTCAGGATGGCATATAATTCAAAACGCAATACAATTTATGGAGGGACAGCCATGGCTACCTATAGTGCATGTCTAATTTAGAGATTTCAGTTGAATTAGTTTGTGCTAAATAATTGATCAACCAGAGTTCGAGCAATCACAATAGGCTGGTGGGAGACAGCCGCATCTGCATTTTCGTGGGTGGAGAGAGAGAGGGAAGAGTGGTGGGATTGAGGGACAGAAAATGATGGGATATCGACTTCTTGAAGCGTTTCCTCAAACGACTTCCATTAGCATGACGCATCCCCGGATTATTAGTGAGTTCAATTTCCAGAAGGAAAAACAAATCGGGAATAATAACGTCTCTCTCATATTATGTCTACATTTCGAACTCCGCCGCATATAGCTAGCAACCCAGAGCCGTTTTGAGGTCGACTTCCGTCCATTGTTGCGGGCGACGTAACAATGCGTATTGGGTGGCTCGCGGCCCGCGAAGCGCAGGAGATGATGCCCTGGGGCCGACGCCCCATTAATCCGACCCGTCCCCGAAAAACGCATCCCGCCCCACGGGCAATTACGCCGATCGGGGCCGACCGGCTCGACCCACCCCCACACCCCATTCCCCTTCAGCCACCGCAACGTGTATTCATTTCCCCCTCGCCCCGTCTTTCTCCCGTCCTTCGCCCTGCTGGGCGGGTCCCGAGCACCCTCTGACTTACGCAATGGCTCGTCGACGCTGTTTTAAAACAATGCATGCCTAGAGAGATGTGGACCGAGAATCGGTTGCAAGTAGCACCTGAGTTCGGTATTTGCTCCGCCAAACACGTCTGCCTCGGTAGAAATGATGCCTCTTCCTCATCGTGCGTCTCTTTAGCGTGTTCAACAAACGCGCAAAGATGGTTTTAATATACGGTGGTGAATTTATACTCAAATAGACTATTAGTCTATTAGGCTAGAGACGGGAGACAGAGGGCAAGCTTATGAAAGTGACTCATTCAGGATCGAGGGAACGGCTTCTTTCAAGTTAGACATCCTTCAAAACTTTAGTATTCAGGGAATCACTGTGCTTGGATGTTATCTCGTAGTGTACCAAGACGTGAACCCATCGGTCACGCTCTACCAACTAGGCTAACACGCTCAATTATGTTCGCGCGGTAGGTGTATGATGGCACTTTAAACGCTATTCTACATACGGCCCTGGAAATCCATTACAACGAGAACATGGCATAAAAAATCAGGGATAAATAAGAGTAAAGTCAAATTAGGAGTGATATATGAAGGTGTGCAATAGAGCGAAAATAGACTCGAGGGGAAATAAATAAGATGCGATTAGATCAAGCGTTTCTTTTTCTACGAGCTCTTTTTCAAAGTTTAAACCTTTTGAAAAATGATAGATTGATTGCTTTTGTCAGATCTGTTGAAGTTGTGCCCTGTTGGAACACATCTTTCTCATGTATCAGGTCCGGATTCGATTCTAGATCATGGAAAAATATTTCAAATGACATCCCCTCGTTGTGGATCGTAGAACTAACTGTAACGCCCTCTTGAATGAGGATTAAAAACCGTGGACCTAATCTCATTAACGGGATTTCTGTGTATCGCTCATCCTTTCCTTAACGACGAAATAGGAATCCTATTTGGGCCATCTCTTGGGTTGTCAATGTCACCGAGCGGCGGCACATGCTGGTGGGCGTCGTCTCTCGTTGCATCGCATTGCCCTACAGTGGACTCCCTCCTATAACGTACCGCATTGTTCGGTTTCCGCTTTGATGGCTGTCGCGAATCCTGCGTAGGATGAATCGGACGAATTTTTAATGAGGGTTTTCCAAAGAGCGATAAATAATACGGTTTAGTTTGCAAACCCAAATAACATCCCCTGCATTATAATTCAACCTTTCCTGAATATATATTCCTAGAAATATTTGTTCCGTCGAGGGACGGACGTTTGAATTCCAGTGCTGTAGTAATCATTCGCCAAACTAGCACAAATTGTGTTTAAAAATGTATCAATAACAACAGAACTGAGGACGTAACGTTTAATTTGATAATTATTTGGCAATAGTTACAGTAAAAATATAAATACTTCTTGTCTTACTTTATAATCCAAGACGGATATTTCGAATATATTTTTGAATTACTAAGTTCATAACTCATTTATCCGGCCTGGAATTCGGTCCCGCAGTGATCGAATTAGATAAAGTCTACATTAAGATCGTCAGGCTTGACTTTCATTTGTTGGAAATTAAGATTATAGAGTAAAATTAACTCAGTAAAAACTCCTCTTAAGGCGACTCTGTTTCAACATGACAATGCCACACCTTAAGATGTTGTTGCTATGTTGGAACCGGACTGTGCAATAAAGAGTTTTTCGGTGGAAATGGATATTAAGTTAATTTTACCGAATATAGCAAGTGTTACACTTGTGTGTACTTGTTTATCGTTCATGCGCGTAGGGTGGGTCGGCTTGGAGTGCATCCGTGATCCAGTATCAACCAGCATCGCACAGGCTCCCACATCCCTCTTTGCCTGGGCCCACTTGGTGGTTTCGACGGGGACCTTACGTCCCTCGATCCCCGGTCCCCCCTACCAATATTCCTCCCTCACCTCCAACCCCTTACCCCGCCCGCCCACTTCCCTCCTCGCCCCAGCCAGCCCATTCCTTCCCGCGCGCGCATTAAGGAGGCCGCCCTCGCTCCGAGGCACTGATTGCCCGGATCACCTATTCGAAGACGAACGCGGTGATGGCATTATAATGATCAGGATGATGGTGCATATTCGGAACCCCAAACTTTTATGCTTTCGAACAGGAATACGAAACGGTGAAGCACCGTCTAAAATATATAATATATGCCCTCTCTCTCTCTCGTTCCTTCGCTCTCAACCCACCTCACTTTCCCGCAGACCCTTGGCTTATTATTCTTTAATTCCCTTACTCTCTCCATCTTCTCTTCGCTTGTTAGCCCGCTGATCATCAGTTTTGGTATCGAGTTGAGCTAATGGCTTGCGGGTATGGTCTCCTATTTTTTTGTAACGTTCACACTCAACGACTCCAATACAAAAAAATGAAGAAGCTTTGAAATACTTTGGCAGGGATTAACCCGAGCATTTTTGGGCTGGTTTCCTTCTCGGCGCATCCATTGTCAACGATGCCATTCCGCAGGTGCCTGGAATTACGCCGCGCCAAGTTTATGGCGGTTCTCTTATTTCTTTTGGTAGTAGTATTTTTGCCTTTCATCTACTTGGGACGTTTTGTTTTTTTTTCTCGCAACGTGAGGAGTCCATGAAAGGAAGCCAGAATAAGACAATAAACAGGGCCTTGCACTTCACTGGACTCGAACCCGTGACCAATGAATTTGAGGGCGAGTGCAATTTTATAGCAATTGTTTTTCCACATTGAGGGATGGATTTTTTCTCGAACTGTCGAAGTTAGGATTTTCTCTCTAGGAAGATTCTAAACGGAATTGTTCAAAATCCATCTTGTAGCATGAAATCTTCAACACATCGAATTTCAAAGATTAAGTTGACATTTTTTGGAATTTTAACTTAATAAATGATGAAATAATTAGAAATTTTCTACTGTTAAATAAAAATTCATTAGACCCGGGTTTTGATGGTACTACACCATCTTCGAGTGCTGGGTGCGGCCAAGTGCCACTTTATATACAATCGAAATCGGGTTGAAATTTTCTAATCAAGAGTGGAAAATTGTTAATAATTTCTTCTATTATGTAATACAGAGTTGTCGATACATATTTTGGTACATCCACGTTGAGCCCCGGATCCTGTAAAATATCAATTGCATCAACTCTGTTTGTAGATTATTCCATCTAACTTCGTCACTCAAGGAAAGAAACAAGCGCTTTCATAGAGTCCTTCTATTAGAGTACGACATTTCACTCCCCGTGGACTCTCGCAAACAAATATACCTAGAAAATGTAATGGTAAAATCTTTTACCTATCAGCTTCATTGATTCAACTTCGATATCAATTGGATTTTACTTGCTGTGCTTTCTGTTGCTTAACGATTTTATTAATCGTTCTAAGTCATTACAGCCTCGTAAAACTAGATGAAAAAATAAATGCTGCGTTCAGATGGTGGAGGGAACCCAACTAAAGCTATGGTGGTGGCTGTTTTGATCAAGTATTTGGTGAAGGACCAGTGTTTTTAACAATTTCCTCCAGCACATGTGTTTATCTTATGTGTTGGTAATTCGTCTATGTTAACTTTCGCTATAATTATTCAACCTTTCAAGGTAGGCAACTTAAACCGGTTGAATTAAAAGACATTATTTCGTCTCATTAGTTCACAGTTCATTTCATTTTCAGAGCACCAGGAAAATAAACATCTACTCGGGAGGGTGGGTAAATTACGTCATAATCTGCTCTATGAGTTCCTGGAGATTGACATGCATCGCTCACTTTTATAGTATAAGGCAAGCACTGTATGTAAAGACGCCTCCTTACTATTTCATCGGATACAATGGAAATGATATCCGGAGCTATTGGCCGTGATTTAATGGGTTCTATTCAGTGCGTCTGAAGTATAATGATTTGTCATTGAGATTATTAGAATTCGTAAAATACCTGTTTTGATGGTTACAAGAAGTAATGAAGTCCAATTTTCGTTCAGTGCAATATATCGCTACCCTTCCTCCCCGTGGCTGCGGTAAATTATGCAACATTTATGGTTATGCTCCCGCATTTCTGTATTTATTTGTATGTATGTATTTATATCTCTGCAACTTTGACAGTAGGAGGTATCGTTTTAAAGGTTTTGCAAGACAAGATGTATTAATATACACATGAAGAATATTTCGATTTTATTTGAACTGAATTTCAAAAATATTCTTTTCTTCTGAAAATTTTGGCATTTCAAATGGCAAGTTTTGCTTATAAAACGAGACAATCGCACTCATTGATTTTTTAAGGGTAAAAATGGTTTTACAAAATGTCTAGTTACCATACTCCGATCTCAGGAATGTGTGGAGCATGCATGATTTCACAACATTAATGTATGTGACTGAGACGATCATTCACGGCACAAATACTACACTCCATATTGTTTGCATTGTTACGAGCATTTCATAAAATTTTAACATTCAATGCTCTAAGGCCATTCGTACTTGAGGTAAAATTGCGTGAGAAATATAATTCCTCTTCCATTACCTTTCCAATATGAGGTTCCCTTGCAGCGAAGGTTATAAAACCATACTTGGCTATCTCATTTCTGCTCTCCGATCTGCAATCCTTAGTCCTACTCTACGAAATAACGGCTCAGTCAGAGGTGAGCCTACCACATTTTTTATTTGTTTTGATTAGGGTTTCACCACAATGATGTGCAGTTTGCTTATTTTTACTGTTATTTATGTTCTACTCAAATTATGTTCTACATTTATGTGATGCTCAAAATTTCTGTGCCCAACGGCCGAAAATGTAGGTAATAAATGGTTGTGAGTAAGCATCATTTGAAAGTGTATGATTATATTTGCAGCACATGAATACAATTATAATTTTTAAGTACAAATGCTATTTGCACCTGATTATGGAAAAAAATAAAAAATAATAATATCAACAACAAAAAAATAAGTACCTATGTATGCCATAAAAACTTCGCTAATATTTCGCTATTTTTCGGGCACTTTTCTCGATAC
>LYUA01005147.1:17601-28028 GCA_002093875.1 Calopteryx splendens | reverse complement strand
TTGCGCTCGTCCACTCTCCTTTTATCCTCCGCAATAAACGTCCGCCATAACTTACCTCCGATTATTTCCTGCCTCCTCCTCCTCCGTTTCCTCTTTGCAATGCCAACGTAGTCATAAAAAAGGAAGCGGTACGAGCTATTTAGCAAGGTCTATTGGTTGGCTGTTATTCAGTTTTTGGGGTCGGCGGATTTGCGCGTAAATTCTATCATAAGACGTGTACCTATGTGGTCGAGATAGCATGTCAAAGAAGATGGAGCGTGAAAAAAAAAAAAATAAACGGATGTCTAGCTTCTATTGCCGTGTTTTTTTTATTTTATTCATTCGCTAAAATAAAGCTTACCCATAATTACTCTTACCGTGAATTGCCTAAGGCACGGTTTTATAATGTCTCGCTAAACTTGAGATAAACTTTAAACTCTAGTTAAACCCAAAAATCACATTCGCTAGTTAAATTCAAACAGACCGTGTCAGTGCGAGTTAGCTTGAAGGCGGAGTTGCTTTGGTTAGCATGTTAATGTTCCCAAATGAGCAGTCTGAACTGCTTGTAAAATCGGACAAGTTCGTAACCTTCAAGTTAAGTATACGTTACGTTAAATGGCGATTGGATTTAATGAGTTATTATCAAATAGAGCCTAAGAGAAGAAACTCTTTTCAATTACAACTCACGGACTGAACATTCCATGGTTTAAAGAAAATATCGTAGCTGGTTGATTAACTGATGAATTAGAGGAGATTAAAACCATTAATAGGAATTTAGTTAGTTAAGGTATGGAAAAAAATATTTTTTCCTAAACTATGAGCAGCAGATCGACTGATGGAGGCTGAACTTAACTTTTTGAATGAGGGAAGTATACACAACTTCATTCTACGAGGCTCGTATTAAGGATGAAATGCTTTAGGCGTCACCGAACAGGGGACTTTGCTTCACCAATATGTGACTTACCTAAATTACCACACGGAGCAACTCAATAACGCCAAGAAAAATGGGATACCTGTGGAAATTGCTATCTTGCTGCCTTACTATTACTCCCATCTCCATTATCGCTCATTAACAGATTAATCAGAGTAGGTTTTTAGTGTATTTCTTCTAGCTATATAATGTCGTCGTGGATTAATTTATTTTATTTTAGTTGCTGATTGAGTTGAAGTGCGTTGACTAAATTTCCAAATTTGACACATGAAATCAAGACGTTAGATTGGTCGCTTGTGTATTACAAGCTAGTTTTATTCAAGGATTCCTAGGACTAGATTCGAACCCTCATCACTCCATGCTCCCATTCATAACAGTTAGGTATTTTCTCGTGGGAGCAGAAGATACGTCAGGATCTTTACCACACCCCATTCCCCCCGGTTTATCGTCCAACCTCAGCCCCATTCATCCTCCTCGACCTTCCACCCTCCCTCCCATGAAATTTCCCTTCCCTCGCCCACAAACTCTCTCTCTCTGCCTCTCACTGTTTTTGCTCCCCCCCCATCGTATATCGCCTTTTGATTCATTCTGCCCGCTGCACTCTCCTTCTCTCAAGCGGTTTCATTCCTCCGTTATCCCATCGCGGAAGACATTCTGAAGGGATATTATTTTAAGTATCACACCGAGAGCCGCCGCCTCCTTTTTTCAAGTTTCGCCAGGTTGGCGTGGGGATGGGGCGGGGAGGGAGGGATGGGGAAAAGGGTTCAGAAAAAGGGAGTGATGGATTTTCATAAGGGGACGCTGCCGTCGTAACTTTGTTCGCGGGATGAAATGGCTTGCACGGCCTTAGTTGGAGGTGCTTAGTGGGAGGGGGATGACTGCTGACGAGATGAGAGTGTGGGGCGGGAAGGAGGTGTCTTTCTTCATTCTCGGGGAGGCTGGGCAAACGCACGGGTCACGTGGGGCTCATCATTCATGAATAAACATGTCCGTATATCATGACCCCTTTTTTTTAGAAAAAACACAAGGGGCATATTATTAACTATACCCTCATTCTCCCTCTCCACCATCCCCCTCAATCTCCTCCACCTACTCTCCCCCTCGGGCCCCTCCCCTCTGCGCCCTCGTTGCCATCAAAACGTCACTCAGCTCGAAGGAACTCTCATTGTGAGAGGAGGCTCGTGGTCTTTTTAATTGCTTCCCCCTCGAGTCGATTTTCAACACCCCTGCCCCACTCTCCTGCTTTATGGCTCGGTCCCTCTGCGATTTCTTTTCATGAATGTTTCGTTTTTGCTCAATTTTTTTCATGCATATCTTGTTTAAAGCGTTCGCACGACGGTGCTAGGAAACAATTGGAGAGGAGTGCGATTTTCTTTTATTTTTTAATCCATCCCATACACAATCTCGATCTTGGTAGAGGAATCACGAGCAGGGTTTTATTGCGACGTATATGGAGTGTATTTAATGAACTTCCGGCGTCATTTTAACGTCAATTAAACGTGCAAGCGTTGCTATCAGGTGAGAATGAATTCGCTCATGCCATTCCATTGAAGGAATCCGCTTCTGACTCTTATGTGGCTGAGAGTTTTAAGCTTGTGATAGTTGGAGTCATGACGAGGCCATGGAGGCATAACTAGCCGGATGTCCCTTGCATTGCTCCAACCTTCTGGTTCGTGTGAAAGTTCGCATAAAATCATCTTAAATCATCAATAATCTGAAAATGTGCATGTATTTTAGTAAAGAAAATAATCCATCTTAAAACCCAAGATCCGGAGGGGTAAACTTAAGTATAGCGGACTAAATTAAATACTTGGTCACCACATTGACCCTAATATAGTGAAAGCGTGTTGTAATCATCTGCGTAGATACTTAAGTGAGACTTGGCATTGCTGATTTTTTAATCAGACAAGATAGAGAGAAAGACTGCTAATTTCGTGAAACATAATTATTCATTATCAAAAAGCATCACTTCAATTTACGAAATGCTGAATTGGGAGCCATTTAAAATAAGAATTTTGCTTGTAAAACATAAACTAATAATTATCATCATCATCACGGGTAATCAATCGGAGGATAGATTTGTTGCACTCCTCCAAACTATCTTGTAACAACCCAATCTCTTCATTCCCTCATCTCTCCTAGCTCTTACATCGCCTGCTTTTCTTAGTTCATCCTTGGGCTTCCGTTTTAGTTCTTATCTTCTAAATGTCCTTCAGTTATGATATTCAGCAAGCAATTGTACCTCAGGACTTATCCATTTAGTTTTTCCCTTCTTCTCGTTAATGCCCTCCATAGGTTTCCCTCCACACCCACTCTCCGAAGAACTTTTTAATTTGTTACTCTGTCTATCAACATTATTTTCATCATACTTTGTTGGCAACACATCTCCGTCACCTCCGATTTTATTTTCTCTAATATTCCTATTGTCTCACGTTCACAGTATTAGAAAAGTATATTCCATAGAAAGTTTTAATGAACCGCTTACTTAGGTCTATGCTATTTCAATTCGCTGTTGGTAGATGTTTCCTCTGTTAGAAAGCCTTTCTCGCCATTCCTATTCTGCTTACTGGATCCCACTAACTTCTTCCATCACTGGTGATTTTGTTGTAGATTAAAAAAAAAACTCTCCCACTTTTTCAGATTGTCTTTCCATAGTCTGTCCCTCTGGTGATTCTCATCCCTACTTCACCTGCAGACATAATCTTAGTTTTATTTTTAATTAACTTGGGACTGTATTTTTTCATCCCCTTCTCCATAACAGCAAGTGTTCTGGTCCAGCCTTCTTCTTCCTTGCAAGTATTGCAATGTTGTCTGCAAATCTCAGCATGTTAATCCTTTACCCGTGTTTTTGCACGAACCCCCCCTTTTAATCTTTTCTATGATTTTGTTGTCTTCTCAGTGCTAACATTAAATATTGGGGTGATAATGAGCAACCCTGCCTTACTCTTTCCTTTATTTTGTCTTCTTCCTTCCTTTTTCTTCATCTAGTCTCTGCTGTCTGCACTCATTATGCAGCATATATCAACCCTCTATCGAAATTTATTGGTATATTCCAGTCTACGTTGTGAAAAGATTTCTCCAGATCAGCGAATGCATTAAAGTTTGGCTGATATTTCTGCCTCCTCTTCATCATGATAAGTTTGAGAGTAAGAACAGCTTATCTTGCTTCCCTATTATTCCAGATCAAAGTTGGCCCCCTTTAAACTACACTTTCGCTATCTTCCCCACTTAAGCTACCAGCTAAATCCAAATCTTCTTCCCATACTTAAAGCAGCAACTTTGTGCTTTCCATAAACTTATGGAATCTTCAAAGCTGTGTTAATTATGGGTATGCATAATTTCCACAAAGTCACGCTTGATTCAATTGCGTTTATACAAATCGTATGAGTTTAACACTGAGAATACTATAGAGAGCCATGGAGGCTTTCTATGGGAGAATTCCTCATATTACTTTGGTTGGAAAGATCGCGACGAGAAGTTGAGGGAGAATGACAGCCGAACAGATAAGGAATCCTTTATCCCTCACAAAATTTGTGACCACCAAAGTATTATCACGTACAATAATCGGAACTAGCTGAAAATATAATTATACCCACTCCCGTACTCACCAATTATATTAATGGTTGGTAATATAACACCCGCTGCCACACACTATCGCGGTGGCTTTCAGGGTAAGATGTAAATCAATATGTATTTAATTTTGTCACATGGTGAACCAAAAGTAACGGTATATTCTTTCGTAGTAGGTATGCAAAATCACACTTTCTTCTTCAGTGAACTTAGATTAGATCTTAAAATATATCATATGTAACATCGCAGTCTTAATGCATCTAGAATTTTTCTTATACATATTTAAAGACTCTGACCCACAAAACATATCACATTTAGTAAAATAGACAAGTAGCCATCTGCTTTACCCTCACAAACGATTCGAATTATTCAGGTAAATGGCAAATGATTAAAATATGAATAGAGGGCCCATAGGTTTAAAAAAGCTTCTTTTACTATTTTTACATTTAAAGAGAGCCCTTGCCGCATCATTTGAAATTAATTTGAATGCGTAATAAATTAATTGTTACAGTTACCTATGGCTCTTCTGTGGAACGGCAATGGAATTAAGTTAAGCAATAGGTCCGTGTAGCCCTATACTTAACCCTTAAAAGTGAAATTTCCTCTTTTAATATTAGGGATTGATTTTAAATAGGAACGCTAACGAATATTTAATTTTTTTATTTTTCCATGTCGAAAATTTATGCGCTTCTGGAAATTCTCTGGCTTTTCGATGTGGGACTCTGGAGGTCTTCTTGTGTTGGTGCTGACATGACTTGACTAGATGACACAATTGCGTCGAACGAAATGCTGGTGCCTGGAGGGAGCATGGAATTTTGAAACCTATATTTAACAATAATACTAGCTATTATATTTTTTTTACTCCTCAAGGCCTATAATGTGCCCCTTGGCCACTAAAAAACCTGTATCCACTGTGATGGACACATTTTCCCCTTGACTTCAGAACGAGTTCACTTTTTTCCTCAGATAGCAGAATAAAAAAATACTTATCACTCAAGTATTTTACACTTCAGAGTCCGAAATAGTTTTCTCTAAATTATTTTTCTATGCAACCACCATTTTGCTAAAAAAATAATTCTTGCGATAGGTATCACAAAATATGACACAACGGAAGGAAATACTGCATCGAGTCACCGGCATCAAAAATCTGCTACTATATCATCACCTGATAGAATCAAGTGGGATAATTAAAATTGGAAATTTCAATCGCAAGCTCACATAATGGATGGTCGTTCCGCCCTAGGTAGGCTTTTAGAGACCGGTGGAGTTCTGTGCGCTTACATGCACTGATATATTTCATTTGTCGAACAACCTGAACGTGAAACACTATCACCAAGCTTTCAAAGGGTGAAGTAATTTAAACAAAAATAATCGTTGGCCCATATTTCAGCGAAGTAAAAGTGAACAAACTCTGCAGTAAATCAATAAATCAAAGGGACAATCCGCTGCATCTGGGTAAAATTGAGGTCGATATTCGCCATCTGAATGGTAGGTGGAATTAGAACAATATTGCAAGCGGGAAAATGGACCAGCGAGAGGAGGGGTTACTCGATTTCCGAGATATAGGAACGTGTTGACATCAGACGCAGGGGAAACGATCAGACACACACATTAGCACTCAGTTGGTCAATTCTTTATGGCACTCAAGTGGAAACCATTAAGTACTCTTGGCTTAACATAACTGTACTTCCGGTTAAAATCAATTCGCAAGCACTGTCGGAATTTGAATGAAACCCCTTGAACCAGAACCCTAGAGCCTCTCACCCTCCCTTGGCGGTGATCTTATGCTTATAACGAAATTTTAGCTGGAATTCGTTGTATTTTAGCAATTCATAGAGCGTATTGACGTTGAGCACCAATATCAATTTTATGGAATGGATATACATCACTTTTCAGTAAACAGATTGTAGATAAATATATTTATATACACGCATTTCATCTAATAATTTCTGGAAAATGAAAACTAAGTGGATGCATTCAGAGTGCAGTTTACGGGCGTTTTATTTTCCACTACACGGGCGTCTCCATGCTAAATTTCGTAGCGCATATCACGCAAGAAAGCATCGATCAATTTCATCCCCGATGGATGAATACCTTTCAGATGAGCCAACTCTCTATCCCTAAATGACTTCATTGGACGTGAACGATAGCGCAAATTGGGACTCATGGGATAACTTTTGTTTAGATAAATAGTGTGAAAGAACAAGTCCCCTGTCGCTCGAGAGCGATATCTCATTTCGAGTTGGTATAAAAATGATGAAATGGGTTCGCTCACCTAATATGCTCAGCTGCATGAAAGGGACCAGCATCTCAGTTGCAATTTGTTTCCGAATCAGAGAGAAAATTTCATGTGATTCCACAGCAAGTTTCCGGGGCTTCTAACTGAGGATACCTAAATTTTTTCCTAGTTCTCACCTCAACCATTCATGCAATGGGACGTTTTCACTATCGCTCCAGGTAGCGTCCATAGGAACATTCTAAATAAACTTGCTCTGCCAAATTTAGTTTTATTGAACTTTAAGATAGATTTTTTTTGTCAATGAAAGTTCGTGAATGGGAGAACTTCAAGGTCCTCTACATAGTAAATTGGAGATTGAAGGATTTTTCACATTAGAAGACGTTTGCGGCGGAAACCTTGAAAAAAGAATGTTAGAAAAACTTTAACGTTTTTCGTAGGAATAAGGCTAATGCTTTTTCATCCCAAGATGGCAAGATACTCGATGGTCACTTGGCGGCAAAATTTGCATTCTCAACCCTTCCCCTACCCTTTACTGAGCTGTTTCACTCGTTTATTTGGGACCCAGCAAGAATTAACGCATGCCCTTTCTTTTTATTTTATGCTACTTAGTGGTAAAATATTATTTGGTGGATATTATTCTATTTATGAACAGAAGTTTTCAAATAGTCCCTAATCTATTGATCACATAAATGAGTGAAATCCTTAAAAAATGGGTATTCTAGATATTTAGCAATCACTAGAAACCATTAGCCGTTTCTCCTTGCGTCCCTTGAATGACATAGTGATAACCCTGTGATATCTCTCCGCTATAATTTCTCATTAACGTTTTGTCTTAAAAGCCTATACATAACCGTTGATTGATGACCCAGAGGAATCAATATTATTAATTGAAATTAGAGGAATTGAGTTTCAGCACTTTGCTGATCTGTCATGAAGCATTGAACCGTTATCACTTTAGAGTCTGACGATTTGGTAAATAATTTCAAACTGCATGATTTTCTGCAAGACTACTCCTACTTACCGACGCGATCTAATTAAAACAAGGACATTTCCTTGCGGGAATCCATGAGTTCACCATTGTAATGGAGTGGCACTTTTACCGATGGAGTATCAAGATGTTCCTCGCCTCTAACAGCCCAGAACTACATGGGACACCCTTTAGCTTTTTTTCGCGGAGCAAGTGGTCGAAACTTGGAGCGAAGGGCGGGGGAGCCAGAAATAAAGAATGGGAACTGCACGATACACTTCACTGGACGGGAACTCGAAGAGGTTTTATTCTCACAGTTAAAAGAGGATTTCTGTAGTTTTTTCGACGATTTTGTTTTTCGTGCTGCTGCTCTTTGTAGATCCCTCGATACTAAGCTGTTATGATGAGCCATCGTGTTCGCTCACCTTGCCAAGAAACAAATGCTTTCCGGCGAGGTTGCCGACTTCATTTGCGGTCGTTGCCGCCTTTGATGTGGGTGGATCATTTTGGAAGATTTGTTTTTTTTGTTTTCTTCGAGAAATGTCTGAGTTTCTAAATTTCATTACCGTAAGAAAAGGAATATGATAAACTCGGTCCCGAAACTTGCAAGTGTCAACACGTAACAATTTAGTACTCCCGAGGCCAAATATTTTGACCCATAGGCAGTCTTCACAATACCATTCAAGTTGCTGTGATAAGATATCCCCGATAAACAAGGGTATTGGCTTTACACCCCTTATTTTTCTTCTAATTGATCTTTCATTGCATTCCAACATCATTTCATAATTTCGTAATTTACTGGATATTATTTAACAATATTAATAAAGACCTTCCATTAATTAGAAAAATATATTAATAGATTTTTATCGACTTACTCTTGAAGGTTGGTTCTATCCAGTTAAATACATTCCATCGATCAAGTTGTCTTAAGGTTTTACGTCATTTAATATATTTTCCACTTTGAACGCTCCATGCTCAGATAATTTATATTATATCGATATAAGGGCTTAAACATAGCACCGTTTCATAAGTTTGACTTTTTTTCTTTCTTTCTAAATGAACATCCAATTTTGCTTAATGCTTCACAATATATGGTCTTCGTCATTAATGAGTTGATATAAAATGTTGTTGTAAGATCCTTTCGTGAAAGATAATACCCGTACCTTAGTTACTTTTCTTTTTAATAATAGTAATAATAATCATTTTCAGCTGAGACGGATTCTCATAGCGCTGCATCTGTGGAGGAAAGGAAGGAATCGCTAGAAAGGTCGAGGTTGAGGAGTCGATCTGTGTAGTAGGTAAGTGTAGTTGCCAATTGCAATCCATCCAATGGCAAATTCATGGATTCCAGCGAAAATAATTCGTTATTGTAATAAGATTCATCTTCGTCTACAAACAATCGTTTTAATGCGCTAATTAAAGGTGGTGCTAAATAAATAAAGGGGACTGATGGGTGTTTCTTCATTGCAAAACGATTGAATGAGCGAAATAAAACGCTGGTGTGATTTTCATAGATCTATTACACTTCCGAAAGCGTCTCGGCTATTCCTTGCCGTTTGGTCTTGAGAGCTAACTCTCTCTCCCTGGTCGAGCGAATCGAAAACGACAGCTTGCCCTCCTCCTGCGACAATATAGTGCATGAAGTTCACGGTGCACCTCAGCTTCCGCTGGATGTGCAATGGTGCTGTCGATGGGCTCAATGGAATAGTTTAATCACTCAGTAAAAATAATCCATGCAATAAAGTTTTTTTTAGCCGATTTCCTACTATTTCGACTTGAAAATTCGAGTGGCCTAGTCCTACGATGATGGTGGATGTGAGATACTTTATTAATGGGTTCAAGACCTAGAACAGTTCATTCGGTCAGTGAAACTAATAATGAAAATCCAAGATGTAACTATATGAATTGTTTTTTTCGATTAAATTAGTCGGTCATAAAATTCAAATGTGTGATCATAAATATTGTTGTGAATTTTTAATGAGTTGAATATGACAGAGGGAAATCTTTACTTGAAATATGTACAATTTTACTGTAACTAATACTAAGCTTGAAGTTAGCAATTGTCAATTATTTTTTCTCAGATTTAAAAAATACTATGAGAATTTTAAGATGGCCTTCTTATGGGAATTGCTTAGGGAGGAGAAATGCCAACTCAATCAGTCCTTATCCGTCTTTTTGGCGCTAATGTACGTTAAGTGCAACTCTCCATTTAGGTAGATATGGGTAGTTTTTACTGCAAGATAATCTTTAGCATTGGTTAGTGGCTTTGAATTTCTCTTACTACCTTTCTGAACAATTAACCTTTACTTTTCTGACGAATTTATATATTTAGGCTTCTTGATTCCATCAGTTTATAGAGCAATTCTGAGGTAGTCCTAAATTCACGAAGCCTAAAAAAAGGAATTCGATCATCACTATTATAGAATGAAAATATTACTAAGTTAATGGAGTGAAAAATTTGTTTCAATTAGGAGTAGAATGGACTATGCATCTGTACCTATCTCTTCTTCCGGGTCATCTGACCCATGCATTTATGATTTCGTTCTTTTTACGACTGCATTATTTCCGCTGTGAAATTCTTTTATCGGTGCACATTCCGGTGCGGTGGGACCAGTCGATGCTTTCCACCGTTACAGTCCACCTAATTAAACCTGAACATGCACTAGCTTTTCCGATGCGAGCGGAAACATATCTGTTTTTCATATCTCCAGCTCTCGGGTGGGCTTTGGCCTCGGATACCG
>LYUA01005136.1:34556-46205 GCA_002093875.1 Calopteryx splendens | reverse complement strand
AGATATAACATCTCAAACTCGCGTATCTCGACTTTTTGCATGGACAGTAGGCAATATTCCACAGAAATCGTGGTAATTCCCATCACCTCATCTTGCTTGACCTCTTCTTTACATTCTCAAGGCACCCAGTCTTAAGAAAAATGATACGAGTATCTTAGGTGAGAGGTAAAGGTGAAATGGGCAAATCTCGATGAAGGTGGTCGGGGATTACGTGTTCGCGATTGCAAAGGGTACTCACGGTTCACAGTGCACGTCGAAGTGTTGCTGCACGTAAAGTCACAGGCTGTGAGGCTGCAGTCTCTCAGGGACAAGGAGGTCAATGAGAGTAGGCTGCTCAGAATGGGCACCAGGTAAGGGAATCCAGCATCCTTGATTGGGTTGTGGGACAGGTTCAGTTCACTCAGCACCTGTGGTAATATCACTTGCTTGTGTTAATCCACAATAGCAATTTTAACACAACACGAAAGAATCAACTTCAATCATGGAAGTGCAACAAAGGGTAAAATACAGAGGAAATGCAGCAGGGGAGGGAGGGGAGGTGGAAAGAATGAATTTGTGGTAAATATAGGAGAAAAGAGTCGACCAATGAGTGGTTCATGTGCCGTGCTGGATTGGTCGTGTAGAGGCAATGGACGGAAGTTCAATCACCAAACAGATGACATCACAAATGGTTTGCGAGGAAGAGGAAGCAGACCAAGGTAATCGTGCATGCGTGCGGTCGAAGAGCCTCTCAAGATGAGGCACGTTAGAATAATAAAAAGACGAGCAAGCGTCAGTGGAACTTGGGATGGGGGACTCAATTTAAAATGTTCTGCAATGAAACAGCACAAGGGATTTGGAAAGTGATTTGTGATTTGAAACCTTGCTGCAGTGGATGTATTTTCTATTTGTGCAATATAACACAAGACCAGCTTGGTAAAAGAGATTCAACATTACTAAAAGTGGAAGGAATATTTAAATTTATACTTTATGATTTTACTGAACGACCTACTGATTCCTATACAAAATAGAAAAAAGAATCAAGTTAGTTTGTTGGTGGATTTAAACAGTCCTCAGTATCATCATGACGATGCAAACTTCACACTTCCTTCAAAATATGAAATAAAAGCTAAAGCTATTCAGTTGACTGAGAGGCTTTTCATCTGCTAGCCTCAAGAAACTAGGAAAAATTTTAAGACAGGATTTGGACTTGTCTTGACTTGTCAGATCCTCAGAAGTGTTCCCTTCATTGGTCAATTCATAGGACCCCATAAATAAACTGGATACTGCAAACAAAATTAATTTATGCATTGGAAAAGTAAAAATAAACCTAGTCAAATAATTTGTGATAAATTCAAAAGAATTGTTGTTCTCGTGATCAATTTATGAAAAGTGGGAGACTTCATGACAGAGAGCTTTAGTGGTTAAAATGTATACAAGACAAGATTTATGAGCCTCAACCATTTATGAGTCAGAAGGTTGGTGATTCCCAAGCCGAAAACATTCGTATGATTCGAGGGGTGTTCGGGTGGAGATTATAGCACGGGGGAAAACAAACGAAGGCGTGGTTCAACCGATTCAAAAATGGCCACATACATATGCGGAGAGTGGCCAGTGTCAAGGTGAACAATGGGTTTCGTCAGTCAGGCTTGTGCTCAAGGAATTCAGACCGTTGGCTGAGTGTTTGGATATTATAAGGTATGTTGGGAATAGAAAAAGACACCATTGTGCGCAAGACCATCACAGAGGATTTGCAGAGAGGGGGGGGGTGGGGAAAAGGTCCAAAAGAAGATCCCCACTGCCTGGGAGCTCCACAATGCGTCATTGCACGAGAGGGACCCCCAGAACAACTTGGCCGCACACACGTGCCGTATTACAGGGCTTGGTACCACTATTGGGTGAGCTCTACCACGCACAGCAACCAAACAAAACCTTCAGGTTGATTGCTGTCATATTTTTGTGAAAACAAAAAAAATGCATTATTCATAACTTCCATGAATTGTACAATATGAATATGAAAAAGTATTGGGGAGAATGAGCACTTTGGCCTTAATCGTTGAGATCACCATGGGAGACATGCCTTCAATATTCTTATTCAACCGCTCAAATATTTGGATCATGCAACTTTTAAAGTTTTGCACTGATGGATGTTTCAGAGTGAAGAGCCTTTTGACAACTTATAGCAATCATCTCTCTGTCTGGCGTTTAATTCCACTACAACCAACATACTACTTTTTCCACTTTATCTCAGTATTTTTCACTTCCAATGTGCCTTTCGCAGCTGTCCTTCCTCTCCCATGGGAATGTAATCCTACAGATATTTTTATCATCACTACAGAACAATCCGTTTATTCTAAATTCTATTGTGCTCTTCTTTGCTGTAACCCTGGATTTGGTCATAGTGGAGTTTCAATATTATAAAACTGCCATAAATTAGAGTGATTCAAATTACAATGCAACATTTTAATAACACAAAATGGTCTGTGCTTTATCAGGAATTTTTTTATGGTGGGACCATAAGTTCAATATCCTCATTTTAAGGCTACATGAAAGTAAACTGGTTTTAATGACCATCAATATTGCTAATAGCTTATTCCATTACTGATGATCTTTGAAATACCTAAAATAGTTTAATCCTATTTATCTTGCTAAGTATATGTAAAAAAATTCATAAAATTTTTAACTGTAGGATACACACTCAAAAGTTCTCAAAACTTTCTTGCATTAAACTAATTTAGAGTGAAATAGAAATTGATATATCTGCCCAATTCTATTTATATTTTTTTAAATTGAAAAATCACCAATAAAATGAAAAAAAAACTAAGTGTGGAACTTTATATGTTAAAACAATAATTTATGTTATTCATTAAAAGCATTTAAAAATCATGTTTGTATGACTTTTGCACGTCCCTACTATCACAAAATAAATAGAGCAGAAAAATGAGAATGTAAAGATAAGGGCAACAAAGTAATTTTAGCAGGACATATCGAACCTAAAATGTGGATATTATGACTGCTACCTCCTGAGAGAAAGAGGACACATATGGAAAGAACATAAATAGGCATACCTATAAATTTGTAGGATAAAAAATAAAATTATTTGGTTAGCAATTGCATAAAAACAATTTAAACTCTCCTTGCTCCACCCAACCTCTTTGCTCAGTGGACTTTCAACAAATGATGATTGTGGAGGGAGTTTGCTGAATGAGCTGACGCCCTTACCTGAAGGGGATGGCTGTACAAATTCTTTGGGCAGATGAGGGAGGCTAGGTCTGAGAGGCCAACAGCAGTGACACCGTTGCTGGACAGGTCAAGCATCACCAAGCTCTGCATTGCAGATAATCCTAGACAAAGCAGCTGGGGTAAAGATAATAATAATTCTTTTAAATACTATTCCAATGGATACATTATTACATAATTATCTCTTGCAACAAGATTATTAATCACTAGATAGCATTTTTTATGCATTGCCTATAGCTGTCACATTTTGATTTTGGGCAAACAAATTATTTAAAACATTGACTGAATGTCCATTACATAAGCAGGTTTTAATGCTTGCCAAAGTAGAAGGAAGGCATCTTAGTAAAATACTTGTGAGTAGGGGAGGTAGGTGACCTTGATTTCTTAACTCTGTTTTTCCAATGAAAATAATTACATGCAATGAGCCAAAATTCACTACAAATTATTTAAAACACTTGCTTCCCCACTTATTTTAGAATGCAGAGAAAAAATTGCCATGAATATTGTGAATGACGATGCTAAATGCATATAAAAAATGTTGATTTTTTTCTAAATAAAAACGAGGCTTTGGAACTGCAAGTAATCAACTTATTTTAAGTCGCTCAACTCAACAGAGCAACTGGACACGTGGCAGAGGCTGCCACTGGGCTCAGAAGGGAGGGCCACGACTGGTGGGGAATATATATATGTATTATTGCTAAAAACCACTCTCTGCATTGAAATTACAGAATTGAATAGCATTTATTTTTTTTCCAGAATATCCAGTTACAATCAATAACATGATATAAGACACAGCCAAAAATTTACAAATACAAAAATAAGACAAAAAAATAACAAAATACAAAATTATTAACTCTACTCCCAAATATTTGTTTATTAAATAAAAGTTTTTCAAATAGAAAATCCTTTAACTTCTTACTAAAAACAGAATTTGACTGAATTGCCTTCAACTCAGCGGACAATCTGTTACATGCTATATATTCAGGACCACAGGAAACCCCTTTGATTCTAACATATGGTAAGAGGAAATCAGCATTACCTCTGTTGCCATGGATAGAGATATCACAGTTTTTAACAAGAGCAAAATAATTGCACCTCCCAGCAGAACTAAGGCTAGTAAATTCATGCACGCCTAAAGTACACTTTGTATGACTGAAGTTAACATTGTAGTTATTGCCATATATTGGTCTCTGATTGGTAGCTTAACCGTTTTCTTGGAACATTTGGAATTTCTTCTCAATCCATTGCATCAATTAAAGCCTAATTCAAATATTATTATGTGTGGAGATTTTAATTGTGACATGATGACTGATGGCAATGATAAAAAATCATTCAGTAATATTCTTAAATTTTTTAATTCAAACCTTGGTATAATGCACCATCTCATATTACAAATACATACTTCTGCCACCCTTCTTGATAATATTATTCCCAATGTTTGTGTTGATTTGGCTAGGGTTATTATGTCACACCCTTCACTGACTATTATCCAGTTTAATCTAAGTTTACCCTTAACATGATTTCTGACAGTGATAGAATTTGAACAATATGATCATTCACTAAAGAAAACATTAACACATTCTTAGACTTGTGAGCTGAAGAGAATCGGTATGCTGTTTATTACTCTCAGGATATCAGTTCTATACATGTTATGGAAAAATTTTATATTGCTTTGACACAGTATTCCCAATCACCACAAGGAACATCAGGAGAAAATGGGTAAAAAAATTCATGGGTCAACAATGAAATTCACATGCTTTCCATTTAAAAAGGTTAAATAAGGTTTGAAAATGAACTTCATCACCACAGCTGATGCTAGAACATAAAGCTACAAAAAGAAATCACATCCATCTAATCACAGAAACCAAGAGTGCATATTATGATCAGAAAAGGCCGGGAAAAACCGGAAAAGGTTGGAGGCAAAGGGCAAATGACCATCAGTACCAAGTCCTTTGTTTACGCTACGTATGCTATGTGCATTGGCAATGCCTACGTCAGTGGTCACAAGCTTTGTTACATCAGTGATGGTGACAGATTTGGTTTTCAGGGTAGAGAGCCTAGAAGGTGGACGGACATGACACTATCGCTTTTGGCTCAAGTTCTGAGACAGCTCTTGCAGGAGTTTTCAGCGCAGAAACCTCAAATTTTAGAGTTTCAATATCAGCTGCCATCTCACTCAGTGAAAACTTCAAAAAAAGACGAAATAAACACTTCCAAACTATATCTTTGTTGTCTTTCAAGGCCTGTAATGACAAATCAGTAAGTCCTGCACACTAAGAAAGAAAAAAAAATTCCAGGTAAATATCACATGGAATCACTTGGTCCAGTGGCTCCAGGGCATTTCCACAAGAGGCACATTTACGGGCACATCCTCACCCCATGCCATCACTACCGTTTTTCAGAAGAAGTAGCCTATCAAGAGGCTTTTAGAGAATACCAACGCACACACACAGGTGGGAAAACACCGTTTCAAACACACACACACACACGTGTTAATAGATGGATGCATACCTACTTTGGTGCAATGCTGGGAGGAAAACTCACATACAAATCCAATACATATGCATATGGAACCAATTGCGTGGTGAAATCCAGGTTTCCCTAAACCCTACTTTTCGAGCATCTTGGTTATTGATGGAACACCATCCCTGGGAGCCCGAGAGCTCTTACCTTGAGGCCCCTGTCTCCTATGTCATTGGAGGCGAGTGAGAGGTTTCGGATGGTGATGTTTTGGTGCTGGCCCACCACCTGCACCACGGCACCAAACTCCCTTGGCCCGAGCCCCATGTCATCCAGGGAGAGGGCGTGGATGGCTGCGCACACCTCCAGCGATTGGCACACCTCCACGCTCGCACCTTCAGTCAGAAGCAACGAGAATGAACGCCCCCCCCTCCATGTCAACACAAACATTCCTTCCGACATGGCCCCCATCCATCAAAGCCACACGTGCGACATTCAAAACCTGTTAGGTCATTCCACTCTCCACCACCACATCTAAGTTAACACCAATTTCCTTTTATCTGTATCTCTTCTCATAAGCTGCGTTATAATAATCTTTATTTCTTCCACAGGTTTTTTTAACAATAGAACACGTCATACAGTTATAGAAGCACTAATTTTACAGATTACAATTCTCAAACAAACTCTGAAAAAGGATAACAATTTTGCTTAGTAAGAAATTTACATAATGCCCTCTTGAACTTATCAACATTTTCATGGCTTTTATTCCGTGATTTGGTAATTTATTTATAAATAAAAGAAAGCCTGTACCTAGGTCTATTTTTATGAAGAATACAGTTGCTAGGAAATATATGTACATCACATTTTCTTTTGGTGGCAAATAAGTGCACGATCACTTATTATAACATAGTCTGAATAGGCCTTTACAAATACAGCACAATGGAATATATACTGTATTTCCCAGCCATTAATTAGAACACACTTTTTTTACTCCAAAATGTGCTCTAAAATCAGCCTGCATCTTATGGGCCAAGGGTATACCCATATACTCTCTCCAAAAGATGTACGCTGATTCTCTGGTAAAAACACGTGGGTATTTTTCCCAGGATTAGGCATAGCACTGATCATTAAGCATTACTTATTGAAAAGTTTCATGATATAATGTTATGGGTATTGGGGTTCAGCTCTATATTTACTGCAAAAAAGAGTGCCCTCAAAAACATATACAAAACTTCTTTTTGCTTAGTCAATAGCAAAAATGAAATAATAACGATATGATATGAATGGTAGCAGAAGCATAATCGTGAATCACTAGATGTATTACAAATTAGTATTGTTAACGCTATCTGGTGCATCATGGTGCTGATGATCTATCTGAATGCACGGGTTCCAAATGAGACCGGAGGGAGAGAGCCCACCTGTGCCAGTTGTAAAACGTGTCTGGGGTGCAGGAATTTTATTTTCTTCCTAACTTGTAGCTCGGTGAGAGGATTAGGGAGATGAAAGAGACGTCAATGGAGGAGTGGAAGCAGAGTAGGTGGCCTGCTGAGGAGGGAAAGCTCTGCACTGCAGCAGAGGAATGAGCAATCGCATCTGTTTACGAGGTGAACTTCTCACGATCATATCAAACCCATTTTGAGCACGCTACCTAAATGCTTCCTGATGTTTTCAGAGACAGTGTCGGCAATCATGTCATTTGAGTTCCCCTCCCCTCGTAAGAAGGTGACGAGAAGAAGGGGAGAGGGGGAGCAATGCAATACCCTAAGTGAGAAACTCAATGCCTACCCTGGCCTGACTATGAATCATGAAATGTGTGCACACCCCCTTACCATGAGAACAAGGGGAAAACTGCATATTCCAGGAAGTATAATAACATAATAACTGTCACAAAATAAGGAGTGCTTGGATTTTTAGGGTGCTCTGAAGTCATATTCCAATCTAAACTCATTCCATCAAAATCATATAATTTCAACAAAACTTTTCATTCCTTTAACAATCCTTTACCTTCATGGAATTCGGTCAGCGTTTTTCAGTGAAAAACAGAGACAAATTGAAGTTGTGACAATGTGAATGTGATAGACTAGATTAATTAGACAAGGATGAAAATATTTATTTTTATGAACTTATTATTATTTTTATGAACCTATTAGTTTTATTGATGGTGTTATGCTAATGTTGCAGGTGTTTACGCAGATAATCTCATTCTTTTTCGAAATTGTTACACCAGGCGCTTCGGTCATAATTTATTGAAAATAGCCATGTTTGAAACACCATTTATTTTAGAAACAATAGATGAATGAATGTTAATTTGGACAAAAATTAGATGCACACATCATCTAGGTGAACGATCAAATGAAATATGAAAGCTGAGGTGCTGCTGACTCAAGCGACAATTTTCTTCCATGTATGAACATGGAAGACTTGCACATTTCTCGAGGCCAAGAAGCAGAAATCTCCACTTGGCCCAATTAAGTGGAAGCAAGAGAGACAAAATGGTTGCAGACTTTCAATGTTGTGGGAAAGAAAACTGAAAGAAGATGCTGTTTCAATATTTACTACAAAAAAATAAATTTAGTTTGGATTAGGTCAGTAAATGGAATGTTCATTAGTGCAAGACAAATTTACAAAATATTTTCACAAAATGACATTTCTACCACTTTCACTTACATTGAATGGAAATCTACAGTTAGCCGATTCTTGTCCATGGTTAGTCATTTTAGTATTTTTTTTTACAAATTACTCATTACAACAAGTGCTTCCTTCTTTAACATAGCACAAATGATTGAATTACATACTTGCAAGGCCAATTTTTCTAGTATTCTATATGGCATCACGATTTTACTGTCTAAATACAGAATCATACGAAATTGTTTTTAAGTTCTTTTTTTCAAACCTGTATATTTTCTATTCAAATTTTTTGATCCCTTGTATTTTGAAATAAGGAGGATTCACTGGACACATATTTTCCCCAAAGTTGTTTGGAAAAAATGTTTATTTGCAAGAGAAGTGGATTCTGTCAGCTATGACACTTGAGAATTCCAAGAAGAGAAGACAAAGGAAGAAATAAAGCCCAAATGTGTGTGCAAGACGAAGGACTTTTGGTCCAGCGCACGCATGCAACACCCACAAGAGACGAGACGAGTGTTCTTACCGACGTGGTTCGCCATGCACGCCTTCTCGTAGCTCTCCGTGATGGGGGGGAGGGTGAGGGAGGTCACTCGGGCCACGAGGACCATCGCCTGAGGGTCACCGCAGAGGGACGAGAGGAGGGTGACTGGGTCATTCCGGGAGAGCACGGCGCCCTCACGGGTCTGCAGGGTCAGCTCCACCCTCACCCCCTTGAACCTACACACAAACACACACACAAAACATGAACATATTTACTTTTAAATACACACCGTTGAAGTTTATATTTAAACACAAACATAGGTTCAGAATTTATTACTTCGCCGGGTAGCTTGTTATATAGTGTAAGGCCCATATTCTTAGGACCAAGTGCAGCAGACCTAGTTCTGACATAAGTTTGGTGCAGGTTTTCAACACTCCTGGTGTTGTAAGAATGATAACTGTCATTGCTGTTGTAGCTGCAAAGATGCAGCTGGAAATTTCTGGAAAACTCCTGGTTTCTCCCAGAAAAATCAAATGCCCACACACTTTCTAGTTTACCTGGACACTAGACTCTGGTTATAATCTAATGTTAAATGCATTTACATGAACAGCCAAATGCAATTAACTGGCGAAAAGACCTCCAAAAACATATGAGAGGTCTTGGGAGTCTCCCAACCGTCTGTGGTTTGCAATTGGCAGTTGGTAGTAAAGGGGAAGGGAGGGAGGGGGGAAAGGGTAAAGTGACTCACTCTTGGTATCGCCTTGCAACTTCCTTGGCGAGGTCCTCAAAAGTGGCAGCCTTGTCCAAGGGCACCAACAGCAGGGTGCCTTCCACGTCCACCTTGACTAACTGGACACTCGGCTGAAAAAGAGGGTGGCACAAGACAATAGCTTCGCTTTCATTGATTTTAAAGTGAATCAATCAAAATGCTTATGAAACAAATCATGCTGAAAAAAATCCATTAACATAAGCAGCCAAACTGGTTGAATATCTAAAGAGAATTATATCTCTTGCCAGATGCTTCTGAATAATTTGATTTGGGGATTCAGCAGAGGCTACAGTTAATGCAAATTATTTCGGGATGCAAAAGAATATTATGAATTGATTCCACGTGTCCAGTATAAAGACCACTCGTGGAAGCTCGTTTCTTCCAATGACTATGGTCAGGGATATCCAGTTACACATTGCATCACCAGTCACTTAGGTGAGGACACATGGACATTCATTACGCAAGCTATTTCCAGAAGGTGCCATGGTTTACATGTAAATTATATCATAAAAGATGGCAATAAAGCCCTTAGTAATGCACTGAAAAAATAAGTTTCACGGTTTCGGGCTTCACTTTGTCGAATTTTTTCATGATGGAAGAAAAAGAGATAAACTTTGTAAATTCCACTTAATAAAATTTATCCCACGACCAAGGTTTCGACACTTTGTGTCATCATCAGGTGGCAGGAAACATTTTTACATCAAGGATATATACACTTTGGAAGGTGGGGGAGGGAAGGGGGGGGGAATGGGGTGGTGGGATTGCAGGCACTGGGGGAAAGGNGGCACTGGGGGAAAGGCACTTGTCGGTGACTCATTTTCATTCTTCCTTACAATTTGGAAGGTGGGGGAGGTTAGGTGGGCGTTGGCGGGCAAGGGACGGAGGGGAGAGAGGTGCTCGGAATGGGGGGATGGGGTTGGGTGGGAGCCAACCACAGGTGCCTTTCCCCCTAGACAGAGAACAGAGCGTTGGCCGGAAGAATGACAGAATTAACAAACAACCATAGGCTTTCAGAGTACCCATGTTAGTGACCAAGTGAAAGGAGTGAATATATCAGACGAAGATTTAATGTCAAGAGCTTCATTTTTTAATGTTGACTACAAAATTATGGTGCATGCTTTGAAAAATTGGTTGATGCTTCTCATAGATAAGATTTTATTGCCAATGCAGTACACACAGCCTCTCCAAGTAGAAACATCGTAGATGTGAATCTCTTACTTTGGGATACCTTAATAATGTCAGACGGCAGCAAGGAATATTTATTGATCTTAGCTTTGAAAGGCATTTGATTTTGTCTGGGTAGAGTGAATCATTTCAGTTTCCAGGAGAATTGTCTCCCCCAATCTTTCTATTGATGCATTTTTAACCTTTTCTACAGTTATTCAACTAAAATCATTCAGTATTAAATTATTTGACTCAGACTTTTAACATCTGGAACTGAGTAGGGCAAGGGATATCCTTAATCACTAGCTCTTTTTGTGATAGTGCCGTCCCACTTAGGCTTCATAGGATGGGGGATAAGAATAGTTTTGGAGACCAATGGGATGGGATGGGTCATGGGAGTGATGGAGATGGCATGAGCAGCAGAGGGGATCCATGGGGGGAAAGGAATGGCTAGAGTTGACCATGACTATAAGAATATATCTTCAACACTCAGCCAAGACTTCCAACTCCCTGCTAAAATAATAATGGTGGAAGTCTTCTTGGTTCTTGACGATGTATTTGGAGACTGCTCTATTTGGAGGTTGGTTCCACACCCTCATGCCACCATCATTACTTCAAACTGAATCTCTCCCTGCTGGGCATATTCACCCTCTATTAGAGAATGCAATGGCTGTGCATCAAACACTCTCAACGTGGACCCCCGTACGTGTACTTTGGGTCTCCACACGTCTGCCGGTGCACACACACGCCAGGACACCATCATCATCACGGTACTCACGGCACAGGGTGGCTGCAGTTGCTGGTGTGGCGACCCCTCAGGTGAGGCCACAGCCTGCCGTGGCATCTCCGTGGTGCACGGCCACTCTCCCAACCCGTCCCCTGGGCCATCCGATCCGATGACGGCTGCCTCCTGGGGGGGGGGGCCAAG
>LYUA01005120.1:27829-38447 GCA_002093875.1 Calopteryx splendens | reverse complement strand
TAATTTTGACCTGTTCTATACATGCATCTAACATGTCCTGGAACCAATAAATATATTATTATTAGGTATTATTATTTTTGTTTAATTTAGAAAAATTGTTTAAAAACAAACACATAATTTTGTTATACATATGCTGAAAATATCTATAAAGAGTTGATTTTTTTAAATTAATGAGTACAAGACATAATTTACCATACAGAAGAATTTTCTTGAACATTATAATAATTTTCAGATGCCAGGGTAATTTATGTAAATTGCCATGGTATTTTATTAAAATTACCTTGATAAATTTTAGACTGACCCATTTCTACAATTAGTTTTGCATTTACTTTTTGATAGAAGAGCATCTTTAATCAAAGCTGTATTTTTTTTACAGGTCTTAAGCAGGCCAGGAAGTGGCCACACAGAAAATAAACCAGTTGCCAGATCACCTGAGGAGCATGAACGGAATGTAAAAAAATTCCTTTCTATTGTTGAGCAACAGGATCAGCTATTTAGTGGTACAACGCATATTTCATTGTTGACTTTCCATTGTGATTTGCCCCACATAGCATATTCCAATTGCTGTGTTTATCAAGTCATCATGCGACAAATAATAATGAATTTTCTTTATCATTTGGCTTTTGTAGCATAGTATTGCAAAGTGGATACTTACATTGGGTGCTTTTTCCTAACAAGAAAATCTATTTTCGTTAACGCCAATCTCTCTATCTACTTCCACCTTTATCTCAGCTTTTCAGCACTCTATAGAAATGGACGAGGGGTTTCCTTTGTCATTCATTCCAACTGCGGAAGCAATTTTGAGAGTGCAGACAAATTATTAACCAAGCTTTATCATTCAATATGTTCAGGAATCCATCAGGAGGTAACTTTTGCCATGCATGTCAATGAGTTGCGTTACATCACCCCTTCAGCCGCCCAATTCGGGGAAATTGGGGACTCTGGGTGAAATGCCCCTTGCGGAGAGTTACTCGAGGACATGGCATGACTTTTAAAGAGTTTACCACATTATTTTGCGAGGTTAAACGACAACTAATAACTGAACTGTTAACTTTATGTATGTGAGCATTATGTGTTGCATTCAATTGACACCTTCCAATGTCTGTTTGAATTGATGAAGTGAATTATATGTGATAATAATGATAAATAAAAATAACCAGTCAAAATGCTGAAAGTTATTGGTATTGCAACTTGATGTTGGCACTATTTCATTTGTATAAAAGCAAAAAATATGAATGCATCATATGAATATCAAAACAAATGACTATGAGGTTCATTTTATGTTCACATGAGGATGTGATGACTTTTGGAGGTTAAGGATAAAGGACTTTAATGTCATCACAAGATGAAAATCTAAAAACTTGATGGAGTCTTCAGAACTATGCTGATTTGCTCATAGTTGTATGATTTCCGATAGATTAATTTACTTTTTACATACCCTAAATCTATAAAAAAAAAGTATTTTTCTTACCCTTGCAGCTTCCTTCTCCCTGCTGTTGAATTTGACAGAGTCTGCTAATGTAGAAGAGAAAATGTGCCAGAGGAATATAGTAGAAATGCTAATTGTGTCTCTTGACAGAGACGATCCAGATCTTCTTTTGGTAGTGTTGATATTTCTCACAAAACTATCTCTTTTTCGTAAAAATAAGAATGAAATGGTGAGCAATCCATCCATATTTTAGGTATTTCATGCTTTCCCTGCTTTCTATACATAAAATACTTTATTCACAGTAACTACTCTTTTTCAGGCTGAGTTTAATATCATCGAAAAACTGCCACGTCTACTGTTGTGGCCCAGAGTTGATGTATCCCTACAGACTCTAAAGTTGCTGAAGAACCTATCTTTTGACACTGGCCTTCGTGCTTCCATGATTCGTTTTGGAATGCTACCACATTTGGTGGCTATACTTGCAGACGATGAAGTAAATCGGCATTACACAGCCATGGCCATCCTATACCATTTATCAATGGACGATGAAGTCAAGCCAATGTTTGGAGATCACAATTGTGTTGTAATTGTTAGTATTTATGTGTGAATTTTTATTCTAATATATTTTTACCAAGCTTTTTCAGTATCGGAATTAACTAAAAGTTCAAAACTAATCCATCTACAACTGCTATAAACCATCTGCACCTATAGTAATGCAGATTACAAGGAAACTATTTTTCAAAATCGGTTGAGTTACTTAATATATGCATAACATAAGTGGTAGAAAATTGGCTGATGCCATGTGTATAGGAAATACATGGTTAAATATTTATTTTCACATTGAGGAAAGGTGGCATTGAAGCTTTACAATGCCTAGCATGCTCACTCACTTTACAGGAAAAGAGTGAATGCCTGAAAAACTCTCTCAGAATGGGAGCAGTTTAATGATTTCTACATTTTAAATAGTATTCTATATCAGTCTTATTCTATTTATTTGTATACAAAATCAGGACGACAGAAATTTGGATACAGCACGCCTTGGTGATCTAGCTTTATCAACCTCAAAAAAGATTGGAAACACACCGGGGGAATGATGGAGAGCATATATTCCCCATACATAACCCCCTCTCTCTCTCTGAAATATTCCCCCCACAAGATCAAATCAACATTTTATATGGGCACCATCGTTGGTGGTTGAAGGCTCAGTAACAAAAGAGGAGATATGGTAATTTTTCAGAAGTATGTCCCAGTATATTTTTTTTATGTTGCAATAAGATTTTCCATTGTTAAGTATAATGGTTGTGAAATTAAATGATTGCGATCATATTTTAAGAGCAATGGATTAGTGTGATGAATAAGAACCGTTGTCTTGACACATTAATATGCTGAGATTAAGAACCTACTCCGGTGTAAATTCAATCATTTTAATTTTATCATCTATTGAAACAAATTCTGAATGATTAATCTGAAGCAAGTTCAGGTGTACTTTTGTCTGGAAAAGAACATCATCAGTTTTATCATACAGGCCAATTGTTTCTTTATGGTAATCTAATCAAGAATCCATCATGTAAAATGGTGACACAAAATGATGCTTAGAAGATAAGGAGATTCTCAGAAAAAGTTAATAAAATAAAACTTTTATTTGGACTTAAAAGAATCAACAATATTTGAAATGTGGATTGGGTGTACAGTTGAGATTCAACACTAGTGCCATTTCCTGAGGTAGAAGTAGAACCTGCTGTCCCTACCTACCTGTCTACTGTACTACTACTAAGAACTACCTGTCATGCACTAATTGGCCTGTCAACTGACACTTCTTTGTGTGGTAGATTCAGGAATAGGTAGTATCTCTTAGCACACCAACTAGGGATTTAAATAGTACTCTTTAGAATCTACATAAACTTTTTGGTCAACACTTTCAATTTTCAGTCACATTATAATGATGCTAGGCTATCATCCCTTTCCTTCATAGCAACAATGAATCTTTAATTCCAGATTATGAAAATGATGTTTGAGCATCTAGAAAAACAAACAAAATCATTGGTTTTGGCACTGATGATTAATTTGGCTTTAAATTGTTCAAATGCAAACATTATATGCTTCACCAATGTCCGCAAAGTATCAAATGATTCTGGTTTGGCCGATGAGAAAAAGAAAAATCCAAAGGTTTCAAAAGATGTGGTGGCAGTGGGTTTGAATAGTCTCATGAAGAAGGCCTTCAGACGCCAGGATGCTCTTGTCATGAAAATTGTGAGGAACATCTCACAGCATGATGGTCCAACTAAGGTTCATTTTATCGTAAGTATTACAGTCCTAGCAACATTGTCATTCACAATTCCTACTTTATTAATGAGCTCATTCCCAGGGTATAATATAACATTATTGTTTCTAGGATCATATTGAAGATCTTATTAAAGCTGTTCTGAAAGTAGACTCTGAAGACTTTGTTTTGGAGTGCTTGGGAGTATTGGGAAATCTGCATCTGCCAGAGATAAATTTTGAAAAACTATTAAAACGCCACCCCCTTCTAGCATGGTTTACAAGCAAACTCATCCCAGGTTAGAATTCTGCATTTGACATTACCTGTTCATATTTAGGCGAATACTTTTTGCTTATTCTATTATTCACTGTATAACAGGTTGTTCTGAAGAGAATTTACATATTTTAATTAGGCTTACTATATATTTTGATGTTGAATGGGAAACAGTAATTTACAATAATTTTGTTCTTGAGTTTATGATTAATACCCAGTTTTATAATGTCTTCATAAACTGAAAGTTAGCTTTCACCTCAGGTTAAAACCAAAAATCATTTAGAAAATCATTTGCTAATACCATACAGACTGATAAAAAGAGCTAGTTATCATAAATGTCGAATGAATGAATGCGAGAATGTTATCATAAACTCTGTAGGCATGTTAATGATCACTAACTAGTAGCCTGAATTGTTTTCATAATTGGACCAGTCAGTTAAATAATTGATGGAAAAATATTTTGACTAGCTATCTCCTTGTTATTTTAAGCAGGTTAAGTGGAATACTACCTTCACCCTATGCTCTAATCAATTGGTAGATTGATTAAGCATAAACAATGTATTCTCTCCTCCATGGTGCAATATGTAGTGGACCCTAAATTATGTTAGTTTGCCTACACTGAATTTACACCATTTCTGGCTGTTATTAATCTCTAATTATAATTTTATTAACTTCTTTAATGATCAGTGTCGATACAAACATCAATTCATTCCATTATGACATGTTTTTCTTAATGTATATTTAAATCTTTTACCACCAATATTTCATGAGCCAGATATTTTGCCAACATCCTTAGTACTTCAAACTTTTTCTGACTGCCTCCATAACTTTAAAATACTATCAATCGAAGTAGAAGTGGAAGATTTTATGAGTTTAAAAAAACTATTTCAGGGTCATCAATATTTTTAATTTAATTTACAAGTCTGAGTGAAAATTATGTTCATAAAAACTAACTGAATGTGCTGACTTTTCTTTCATAGGTGCAGAAGATGATCTGTTACTTGAAATTGTTATTTGTCTAGGCACTTTTGCCACCAATGATGCCTGTGCAAAACTAATTTTGCAAGCTGACGCAATCGAATCATTAGTGGATCTTTTCCAAGGTAGTTACTTTATTATATAGTAATAATTTCCAAATTGTTTTCATTTGATGCAACCAGTTTCTCCAGCATAATATCTTTGTTGGTGTAAATGAAAAATGTTTGCTTCCATCATTCAAAGAGTAGGTGGAGATGGGTGTGGGGTAAGTTGCATTATTAATGGGAGAGATGAAATAAGACAGTGTTGGATTGGAACAATCGTTGGAAGGGGAGAGGGAAATTTGCTGGTTATTTTACAATGTATTTCAAGTTATTAAATTTTAAAGTTTATTCATTGAATATTATTTCAAGGTTGGGTAAGTCTCATGGGTGGGTTGAGGTAAGGGAAACAAGGGAAATAGTGTTTTTAATAATTGAGGTGTGAAATGTTGAATGAATGGGTCAGGTAAAATACATATCGTCTTATAGAAAACATCTAGAAAGCTACATTTATAATATGTTTTCAACTAATTGAGCAGCAGGCCAGTACCAGCATGTTCTTTAACTTTTATTTACAGACAAGGAGGAGGATGACGAAATAATGCTGCAAATAGCTTATGTACTCTACCAACTCAGCAGACATTTAGCAACGAGGAAGTACATGCTACAACGTACTAGTATCCTTTTTTAAATAAGAATTGGAAGGCAACGTACAAATTGTTGTTTTTCCAATAAAATTCAATGCTTCCAGCTTAATTTAGTGGAAGTTTAGAATATTTATTTTTATAAGTCTAATCATAAAAATGTTCAGTTGAATAGTACATTTTGTATTTAAATAAAAATTATCTTTTTTGGAATAGCCATCTTGCAGTGATGACATGAGACCCACTAGTTAATTTTTAACCAAAATTTTTATTTCTGTGACTAAATTTCATTTCAATTATATCAATAACATCTTCCTGAATCTGTACATTGCATATTCCCTCCTATTGGTGGGCTGTAGGTAATAGTATGCTGCCTTTCAAGGTTGTCCCTTCACAAGGGATACTAGTTTGTTCAATAATAGTGAAAATGAACCTCTAGGACAGCCATCTAACTAATTAAGAAAATGTTTTGCTGGCAACATTTTTCAGTAAATTGTCTTTAACAACTGGCTAGTGACTAAGTGAGATTAATAGTAATCAAAATTTCTCTATCACTGAATGCAATCGGTGGCAAGCCTGCCACTATATCCCGTTTCACAATGGTATTGCTGAAAGATTCCTCATATGCAGGGGCTGTACCTAGTAATACCTAAGATTCCAGCCCTGGGTACCTGTACCTATACTTAATACCTAAGTACTGGTACCTAGGATTAATTAGGACTTAGAATTTGATATTACACGATTAAGCTGTAGGTGAACCACCACTCTTAATCATCACCAGCCACCACTGGGGTAAAGTGATGAAAGTTGAGAAAGGTTTTGAAAATATTATGGAGTGGTAGAGCAGTTGAATAATGTTAACGGAAATCAATGCTTAAAAGTGGTAAGGTAAGAGTAGAAGTGAATAGGACCTTATGTGACTGGTGTAGATAAATAAAGCAAGGTGTGGAACCAGGATGCAAAATATAACTATGATTCATAGTTCAATCATTTTACAAGTAAAGGTGAGAGATATAGATTTCTAGATAAAGCAGACTTTATGATTGGAAACATGAATCACCCTTCCTCCAATTTGCTTACAATCAATACTGCCAACTGAGATGCCAATATGGGTACAAAAGGCCCAGGATAACTTTAAGAAGGCAAGAAAGAAACAGGATTTAATAGTACATGCAACTTAAATGAAGGTAGTCTCATTTGATAAGGAGAATGGGAAAAATGAATGCATAATAACTGTTATTGTGACACAATTGATCATGTGGAAGATTTTCTTTATCTTAGCAGAATTTTTGCAAAAGAGAATACTATAGAAGAAAATTTTAAAGGCATACGAGTTTCAGCAGAAGTGCTGTTGGCAGAAAATTAAAATAATGAATATTTCTAAGCATAAATGCCAAAATAATGCAGAAGGTATGGCTACTTGAGGAGTGTTTGAGGTAAAAGTAGTAGAAATGCAGAGAATGAGTGGGCTATGCATGGCATGGCAGAATATGAATTGGATGCACCAGTGATGGACATAATTGAAAGAAATGTGCTATGTTGAAGGAATAGATGGGAGAGGATTCGCTAAACAGATATATGAGAGAAGAGTATGGTTCGAGTGGGAGGAGTAGAACAAGGAGAAGGAGGTGGGTGAATGGCATTCAAGACACTCTCAAAACAAGGAATATTCAGATACTTGAGAACAGATGGGCATGTGTAAAACAGCATATGAATGTTGCAGCAAAAGAAGTATTCAAGAATACCACAGTATGGAGGAAATTAGAAAAGAAAGTAAAATGAGGCTTGTTTTTTACTTTTGGCTACCCTGAAAGGGAATGGTGGGAAAGGTATAAATGTTTGCATGATACTCATGCAGTAGTGGACTATCCAAGGTGTTAGCTTACCCATAGGCAAATAGGGCCATTTTTGTCTTCTGTCAACCAATATTTTTAGGCCATCTGCCACCGCAGTGATACATACATTTATAGAATCAAAATTTTGCATAGTAAGCCTCGGATAAATGTGAAAAAAACCTGAAAACAAAGGTAAAAATAAAAAAAAAGTATTTGTTATATTTTGTAAAGTTTGTATAACAGCTAATTAATAACCTATTCAGTTATTTCAGTAGATCAAGATAGCTATACTTTCTGCGCTAACATTTTTGAATTTTACATTTGGATATAATTAGTTGGAAAGGAGTAAAGTGAAGAACAGTTTTTAGGAAACATACTTGTACATGCATACCAAACAATAAGGTAGTTTTTAAAAACATTTTTACTGTTTTAATTGAATAAATTTAACAGCAGAATGATAAATTTGAAGTCATTCTGCTGAAATACGAAAAATAGATTTTTTGCATTTAATTGAGAGCTGAAAATTTTCAGAGGCAATAAAATGCAATGGGGAACTGAGAACACTGGGAGGAAGCCTGAATGACGTCACAGGGAATAAGTGCCTTGGTACACTGCTAGGCTTCAGCCTCTCACTTAGGTAAAACTGGATAAAATACTTTCCAAAGACCATGATAGAAGGATTAAAAAGTGATAGGACTCTAGGAAATGTGTAAAACATGATGCTGTTACACTTTAATTTTTCATTATTTTGAAAAGTTAAATGTAACGACTCACCCAAATTCTATTTTAAAATTTTTCCTCTGCCTTTTAATCATATGTAGTAATGCATTGGACCCATTGGCAGAATATTTCCACTGATTATTGGGAAAATAAGAGTTTTTCAGATTATTTAAAACCAACCTTCCCAAGAACTATCTCCGGTCACTCAGGCCCTGAACCTCTGCAATATAATTGTTCTGTGGAAAAAGATATGGTAGTGGACGGAAGGTAAAGATTAAGAAGTAATTTTCATCGAAAGTGCAAGCACAAGGTCTCAATAATATCCTAAACTAAACAAAAAATGCAATTTATGTGGTATTTCCATATGTACATAAATAGGTAGATCTCTGACATTTACATCATTTGTATGTACCAATGCACCAACCAAGTAGCGGTTATCCCTTCCAAAAAGCCTTTGAGAAAAAAATTTTCCATGTCCCTGTTATATAGACATTCAAACCAAACATTTATGTAGTGCAACTCGTCTCAATAATAAAATTCAATGTTCTTAGATTCAGGAATCTACCCTAATCTGCTTTCACTTAGGAGTCACCTGAATGTCCTTTTACCTTTTAAGCAAAATAACTTTAATGATATATTTATTCATAATAACCTATTATCCTAAGCTGCCTCTAGTTTGAAATATTTATTGCAATTATCCAAAATAATGGCCTTAACAATTTCACTAGCTGCAACTGCACGATTATTTGACTTAATGTACGACGAAAATGAAAATCTGGCTAAAGTATGTAATGCAGCCCTTGATATGATTGCTGTAAGTATGGAAATAATATAATTCAGTCATATGTGAATGTAGATGACCATTATTAATTTTCTTTCTGAAATCTAAAAAATAGCCACTTATTTTTATCTAACCTACAAGAAATCAATCCTTCATATCATCCTCCTCTAGTTTTTTTTAGTTTGATACCATTCCACTATATCTCTCTCAGACATTCTTTTACAATTCTATTTTGGTTCATGGGTTCCTGTACAATTCATTCGCTCGCATGTTTTGTGCATCCTATTTCTAAATATTTCAATTAGGGGTTCATTGAGCTTTTCACTATTCTGTTTACTTCCCCTTCCATGCTTTCACCCATTTTGTAGTCCTTGCAGTTTTTTATCAATTGATTTCAAAGATTCCTTTTGGCCAACAGTTGGCAAGATGGAGACCATAATAGTTTAGTGGGAAAAACGGTGTGTAGAACAGTAGTATACTGCTGCCTCTGCATAAGAGGAAGTGATCTTTTTTTGAAGAACTCCCAGGAAATGGAGGCAATCATACAAAAATTGAATGTGAAAATGAAGCGAATGCTCATGCGAGCTAATCAAAGGCCTTTTAAGTTCAATCCAAACCATGTAATTCATTCTATATGAATAGGTAATACACATAGTCGGACACCTCCATTTGAATTTTCACTTATGCTGTCAGTCGCCTCCCCTAATAAATATGTTCTACTACTTTGAAATAGGAAGGTTTTAATTTTTATTTTTTTAAATTTAAAATATTTTAAATTTTCCATATTTATTAAATTGCATCATCTCAATTTAGACTTGAAATATTTCATAAGACCAGTTAGTATGCAGAAAGTAAGGAAGCAATTCACCAACTGTAAAAATGCAAATTTTGCAATATTGTTCACATCTTGTAAACTTGTGATTAATTTGAATTTTAGATGTTTTCATTGGTAATATGGGGTAGTGATTTCAAAATTAGCTGTCATGTTACTTTTGGGATGTATAAAGTATATAAGTCAGTTTTATATTAATTCAACTTTCAATTTATTATTGTATAAAATCTATTGAGATCGACTTCATTGCTTTTTATACTAATTTCCTCAAGTCTGGATATCAATAAAGTTTTTGAAAAAGCTCGAAAATCATTTTGTCAAATACATCACTGTTTGCCACAAAATTCATGCTTATATAATGAGAGGAAGGTTATAGTATAATGGAGAGACAATTTTTCTCAATATATTGATGAACCGGGGATAATGAAATAAATTATTTCGCCAAACAAATGTAATTGCACAACTCCATGTTTTAATCAGTATGTATTGTTTCCCTTTACCGATTTAGCATTCATGTCAACAAAAAAACCTTGTTAATTGAAGATCTTTTCTTTCAAAATAATTTTTTAATCTAGGTAAATATTTTTTGTCCAAAAACATGGAAATGTTTTCTCTGTGGCATTCAGATGATTGTATAGTCCATTCAGTAGTATACTGTGCAGGTGGGCCTAGTTTATCTCCGAAAATAGGAGAAGTCATGCTTAGAGTCTGTTGAGAAGCTGGTTGCACTTCGATGTGCAGAATGGTAGCAAGTGGAGGGGAAAGTTTCTTTGGGGGAGGAAGCTTGGAGGGGAAGGGTTTTCTTCCCCTCCACTCGGCGGTATT
>LYUA01005119.1:50072-61196 GCA_002093875.1 Calopteryx splendens | reverse complement strand
CAGCAACCTCAAAAACCTATGAATATCAATTTTCAATTTCATCCAATGATTTTTCCAGAAGTTTGCAAATATTTGCAATTTTTTTCGAGAAAATAATTTTTTAAGTGTAAAAGTAATTGCATTCTTGTATTCAACGACCTCGAAAACCTAAGTATATCAATTTTTGTTTGAATCCAATGAAATCAAATAATTTTTATCGTCTAGGCATTCGGCACCACCGTACCTCGTCAAACCCTAAAAGCACCCGCCTCGCTGCTCTGGCTAATATATATATAGGCCCCTGTGATCGCATCAGATCCTACCTCAGGTCGTTTTCATGGTTTGGCTATCTCACCAGAAGGTTGGTGACCAGACTCTCTTCCCCCTCTCTTCGCCCAGTCCATCAGAGCCAGATATATTCCGAGTTTTGTTGGCTCGAAGATTTTTGTCAAATTTCATCCAAAGCTGAGTCAAGTGGGACCACAGCAACTCTCAGTCATGAGGGCCTTTAAAACAGTTCCAAATCAAATTCCATTGATGCTAGCGTGCCGAGTTGAGGAAGTGCGGAACCACATCAATTTAGAAAGCGTTTTTGGTATAGTCAGTGTGCACTCTATAGGGTCTTTACTCTATGGAATAGTACACTGCCTATTCAAAGGGAAAGTAATGGAATGTGGTGGAAGTAACAAGGTACAGATTAACAACACATAAATAGCCATAATTACCTAGTTTTCACAAAATAAAACAATGTTTTCACCTGGCCTGCCAACTAATTTTACATTCCCAGAGGAAATTTTGGGCCAAACAAATGTTTGACCCATAATTGAGAAAAATATGTATGTTTGTATTACTTGATCATTTACAACCAAAAATGACATAAAAATGTTATATCTGGGCTATTTGAAAAAAACAACCATTACAAAACATCAAAATTACTAACCAACTTTATTTCATGTATTTATTTGAATACAAAAATACGACGAGCCTAAAATATTAAGGATTAAAGTCAATATAATATATAAAATCAAATAACAGAAATCAACCTAAATTTCGCTTTGGTATATGAGGGTAGAGAGTACCCAGTACTAAGCCGTATTCAGCATGTGAAATTCACACTCCAATTAATAAGGGTGGCCAGTTCCCGTATTCCCTGTACCGCCAGTTATGTCCCAGCGTGGCCTGGTACCCGAAAAATGGTACACAGCTTGGGCACAGCTGAGGGTGCTCAGAATTGGTCATCACCAGGAATCAAACCCAGCCCCCCCCAGCCAGCAGACCAGCGCTCTTAGCCACTGGACTACCATGCCCCTCCTCCCAATATAGCTCAGCTAAAAGAAGGCAATAAAATGTTTAAAAGAGGGTGGAGAGAATCAGTTTAGAAAGAAATGTTGACCATGAGCTTCAGTCACAGTGGATCTTAAACGGAAGTAAACATTAACACACCGCTCTCTGCTGTCATTGTGATGAGAGAAGATTAACGTTAATAGAGGACCATCAGAAATATTTATAAATGGCACTAAGCTGATCCACTCAAAAACACACTTTGTTCATCAGGTAAAAATTGTAAGAATGAGAGATGTTGTGTTTTTGTGAGAGACTATGTGCGTTCCATTTGACTCTCTGCTCTGACATATCTTTGCAAACCTCCTGAATGCCTAACGAAAATCATTGCGAAGGAAGATATTCCTGTAGGTATCTATATTATAAAATGATGATCCACCATATATATTCTAGACCTAGAGCCCCATTTGTGACTTTCTTGTTCCCCTGAATGTGAAAAAATACCTTAGCGGAAAACGAACAGTTGCTGTCAGGTGAACTGAACATACTTCAACTTGCAAACACCGAAAAAACTACGATTTTTGAAGTTGCTCTGCTTTCGGGTTAAAGACAGTTCATTGCATAGTCTTTTATTCGATGGCAGCTTCCCTAGGCATCCTACTGATGCCTCCAGGTCATAAGACACCTGCAGGTGGCCAGAGAAACTGTCATGAAAAGAAGATAATATATTACAGAGCAGCATGTGAAACACCACAGAGACACATCAGCAATTCAGGTGAGACCACCAGAGGGGAGGATCAATCACTTCAGGTACCCCAAACAAAAGAATCCTCAATTTCCCAGGTTTTCACTGAATTACACATGATTGCAAGGCATAACAAACATAATAGGCTGTGTAACAGAAGGAAGCAGAGATTGTGGAAGGAAGCAAAGAGAGTTTTGGATGACAAGAAGGCCTTAACTACAGGGATTAAAAAAACAAGTTTTGGGGAAGCAGGCATTTACTCTGAGTTTCAATATTCAAAATTTTAATATGTCATTAAATTTAGGGGTAACCCAAAGAGGTATTTATTCCAGTGCAATAAATCCTTCCCGATTGCAAACAAACAAAAGAACTATATGTATGGTAAAAATTTATTATTTAAAATTACAAACAATATGCAAGAGAATTTAGCCCTCTCATACTCAAAAATGAAAATTGAAGATCTAGTCAGCTATGGCTCAAATTAAAAGGGTTTCAATGAATCAAATGTCAGACAGTTGAGTATCTGCAAGGATTCAAGAAGACTCTATAGATTCAGCAAAAGAGATGGGCTTGCACAGGTTTGCGTCAAACAGAAAAAGTGAAGAGCTAAAAAAAAAGTACATACTAACATAATTTTATGGATAACAAACTTTATCATGAGAGAGATTTTCCCACTTATCTGACTTTCTTTATGATTCATACACGAGATCGTGTATTAAGGAAGATATCACTAAAGAAAATGAAGAATGCAGTTGAAAACAAAAGATATATTTCACAGTGGCAAAGTCATTTGCCTAGACCCATATTTGGTCTAGGTGAACGAGTTTAATGATCCAAAATTTTTCACATTTGTATGAAAGTCAGCAGATAACACCATCAAAGTTACTGTTGTGGTATGTTACATAGTTTCTCTGAACAAGGAAGAGAGATAACAACAAATGGAAACAAATTCTGGCCACATGTAGTGGTGATAAATGTGACATGAGCTTAAGGATGTTGCCACAATTTGTGATGAATTAATACTTTTGAAATGATCACTTTAAAAATATTTGTAAAAACATGAAAAAAACCATCCCAGTGACAAAAGATTATTAGGGAAATCATTAACCCACCAGATAAACTTGACTTCTAATACTAAAAAATACTGCCCCAGTATTCATTGCTATCAGTTGTAAAATATTCTTTTAGGCCACAAAAATTATATTACATTTCCATTAGCTGAAGTCAATACATTAATGCACGACCCTAGAAAGAGAAGTAAAGAAGGGAATGAAATAGGAAGGAGGCGATTAGTAGGGGTTATGGCCATTGGAATGTAGAGTTTGAATGGAGTTTGAGTTGGTCAGTTTGACCATAACTCTCAATCAATGATGAATTGAATACAGAAGACATTTCAGCTGGCATCAGAATTAGTACAAGCAACAGAGCCACTGTTCCGAGTTCAACGGAAATGTATCGAATATGCCTTCCAACTCCATTCAAACACACTGAAATAAATGCAGGTTTACTGCTTGAAAACCTCTACTCACACAGTACTATTAGTTTTACCATTAGCATTTCTTCCAGTATTTAAAAATATGACCCCAACATAAAGAAACCTACCACATAACCAGTTCACTGCCACCATACCGTCAAAAGCTGATCCAGATGTCCTAGGATTCGCCTCCTGACCCTGGTTACATTTAAACTCTCATGGTCTGGCAACAAGGAAACCTCACGATGAAGCAAATACATAAACTTCCCAAAAACCTAGCAGCCACACAGGCAGGTCCAGGAGGTCAAAAGAAAGTATATTGTCCTGTGATGGCAACAAAAGTTGATTATCTATATAGGTAGTCTGAGATCAAAAGTTTCCAGTAACACGTTCTAGCATTAGCTTCTAAGAATGCATTAAACCAACAAAATTAAGTCAAACATTAATAAACAATCAGTTTTATACAGAACATAATTCAATTCTTTAAAAAAAGCAGTTATATTGAATGCATTAACAGGACAGCCAATCATGGAAGAATATCTTTCACTGGAGACTGGCCTTTCCTGCATTACAGTCTTTCAATTCAGTACATTGATGGAATTAGTTCAGATTTTGTGAAAGCAGGCTCCAGTGCATCTCAAGTAAGCACAACAATCAAACTCATTCCCCTCAACTGCGTCAAATGCAAATTCTACCATTGCTTGACCTTATCCTCACTCATTCACTCATGATAGGCGAGGAGGTTCTTTGATGCAATTTAAAACTATTATCATTAATTTCTGTACCTAATTAACGTGGATATAGATTTCATACATTTTAAAAAATGTGCTGTGATGGCTTTGAAAAACAAAGAGAAATACTGGGTCATCAGTAGCACCACTCTGCATTCCAGACAAACATGTTCATAGTACCTGCAGAGGAAGGATCACAAGGTTGTCGCTTCAATACAAAAGAATTGCAGGGAAATGCTCAAAACGAAATTGATGAGGGACTCATCTTAGTTTACCTTCCAAGTTGAATATCCTGAGGGAATCTGGTACACTGCACAGATTAATTTAATTTCAGGAATAAAACACAATAGGAAGGTTGCCGGTTTCAAGTCAGCTATGAATGACCAGAAAGTGACACGCATTCAACAGGCAAACTAGGTCGATAGCTGCTAGATATACTGAGATTTCATGCACAACCTAAAACTAATGGAAAAAATATCCAATCACTTAAATTTAATGCTTAACTTTTTTTCTTAATTCCAACTACCAATTGATTCACTGGCAGGCTCTGAGCAACAACTAAGGTCTGTGTCGAATGGGACAAGAAAGGATTCTTCCCTACCATAACACAATCAAAGTAATAAAAACTAACACACACTCATACTAGCTAATCTAGCAGAGATTTTGCCATTCTCATCAGAGTAACCTGCCCTGCGCATTGCCAATGCCATTACGCCTTGGCATGATGGAGAGTATTAAATAATAAAAATGTACTATACAACTTTTTTTCTTTCTTTCTGGAAAAAAACTATGATAAAACAATTTGTGAAAGTTTATTTTTCACTTACGGAAGGGTTTCCTTACCACCTCTATTTTAAATTGATATTAAAGTCATTAATATAAGGAATTTTTAACAGTGTAGTTCTACAACACTACTGGCGATAGAATTCTAGTGTTTTGTGGGTTGCACAACATCGATAAGTTTTGACCTCCCTTCCCGGTCCTAACACACCGGCGGCATTGCTCCCATCAACTATACCAAACCAATTGACAAAACTTTTCCTACAAGTTACTTTATCTTGTAACTACCCCTTAGACAATTGTCTAATCGAGAATTAAGCACAGCATTATGGTACTAGAGGCACTAAATCCGTACAAAAAGTGTGCAATCCTTAACAACAAAACACTTGAGAACCATTTAAATGCAAATTTTTATCAGTAATTGGAAAAACTTCAGATTTAAGCAATGATTCTAGAAGCGTATAAGATTATTGCATACAGCCGTATATAAACAATAAAAATACCGCCATGCATTAACTCGCATTACATATTCTAGCAAAAATATAATACCACAAACGACAAATAAAAAGAAACCAAACTCTCTTGAAGTCTAACGGAACTACATACCAGAAAGTTCGATGCAACAAGCAAATAAGTAGGTTAACAACTATCACCTTTCTGGGACATCCAAGGACTTCTTAGTAAGTCCAACTGGCGGCGAAGTAACACCATGTCGAGGCTGTGGAGTGAGCAAAGAAATAGAACATGAATGAAAAATAATCTTCCTATGAGTAGATCTCTTTTGGACTAGGCTGAGTAATAATATTATCGAAGTGATGCCGATAAATCAATTTATGAAATAACAATCAAGAAGATGGCAGGCTAATATGCACAGAAGTTGAGCTGAGTGGCATCGCTAACTTACCTTCAGTTAAGTTTTCCGTCCTTCTATCACTAAATTCTAAATGTTCAACCGTCGTGTTTGACCACGTTCAAATCAATTCACCATGTGACACTACAATCCAATCGAAAATTGTTCCATGTTCCCTTGACCAATGAGAAAATCTATGACAAATTTAACCGAACGTTCCTACTTTCACGTAATTTGTCATCAAAACAAATGAAGGGTGACCGACGACTTCGGTTGTTAGTTGTACACGAAAATAAATAATAGCATATCTATTATGTAATAATTTTAGCAGACGGTTAAATTTGCCATAATAAAGTAGACTAATAATTGAATATTCGCTGGATTGGCTAGAACATACAAATGTACATTAACAGTAGGTGTAGCGGTTTTAAATTCTTTCCATGAATATACACATCATGATTCTTTCATTGTCGATTAGTTTCTTTTTAATTTTACTTGATGTACTTCCGTTTCCTTCCTTAGGAAAACTGAAACAGTGGACAATGAAAGCATACTATAGATCAAAATCGTGGATAGTCTTCGATCGCTTTCCCGGCGTTTGTAAAACAAGGGGAATACCCTACGCAAAAAATGCGGCGATTATAATATTGTTCCCTATTTTTCATATCTGCAGTTGAGAAATTTTTGGGCCAGAAGAGTCTTGCACTTACATAAATGCCACTGACTCCACAAAAATTCACACCATCATAATTTCCGTCGTCACTAAGAAATGCCTACATTTGTGGAAGAATCCCCTTAATTGATTCTGGCAGAAACTTCACTAAGTTTTTATTTGTGACCCTACGGTCGAATATTAATCTGATTTGTTACGCACAATTAATTTAGTTCAAGTTTTCAGGAAACGGTTGGTTAGGACTTAAATTTTTTGTACTGGAAAAGGAAATCGCTTATAATGGCAATTCACTCGACAGAGCCTTTGATCCTTGTATTTCCAGCAATTTTGTATTCCTTTTTGTTATCCAAAAAGGGACTGGATGATTACCACAAGTAGCTTAGCACTTTCGAAGCCAACCTCTTAGAGCATCACTGCTGAACTTTTAAATGACCAATAAAATTTATGTTATCAAATACGAAAGGTAAGAGAGGCAGCTGAACATCATGAGAAATGTTTTCAACATATAATCATTGAGAGTACTTTAGTAAGTCTAAAGAAAACTTGAGTAACATCTTTAGTTTACAAAAATTCATAGAAGTTAATAATTATGTAGATAATTTGCATGAACTGGGGATACTAACATTACTTACCATATTACAGCCAATGATCAAATTATTTCACCAGAAACATTCAGCATACATGCGTAACATTTGTTACTAAACACTCCATAGGGGAGAAAAATCTTCCAGAAAAAAAAAGTCGTATAATATTTTCTGGAATTGATTTTTCAAGTTGACAGAGCAAACAAAATTCTTGGAACTGCCCCCAGAATTTTCTGTTGCTTAAATATTTCCACAATGAAATGGATGGAAGTAAAGACAAACAAAGAAGAGTTCTAGGTGTGGTCAAAGGGGAAGAAGCTTGTTTGAAGAAGTTGGACGAATTCAGGAAAAGTGGATGCGGGAGAAAACATTACAGATGACAATCGAATGCTGAAAACTTTGATATGCAAAATATAGGAAGAGGAAAATGTATTTAACATGAGCGATGAATAGAGGGAGGTAAAAGCAATGTGCAGGATGAAAGGAGGAGGTGGAAGGCATGGGGAACCGTATAAGAACTACCCCACCCCTGATGGGTCGAATGTCATAATATACAACCCATGTCAACCGCATCTCCCCCCCCCCCTCCACCTGGCAGGAAACATTACTGCATTAAAGGGATGTCCTGGACTGCCATGCCTCAATGAGATGTGAACAAAGTGGCCAAGGTTGGTTATGGAGACAATGCAAGCCCACACCTGATGAGGGGGGGCTCCATTCCATCGGTCATGGACAGCGTCCAACACGGTCATTTGCCATTGGTCAACACAGTGCCTCACGGAATAATGAAAACTTTCCACAGATTTCATTTTAACACGACCGGTTTCGTCCCACAGGCGACATCATCAAGTTTTCATCATTTCGTGATCATGGAATATTTGACGTGCCTTATATCAAGTACAAAAAACATTGTTGTTGTATTTATGATCCTCTGATTCCTTTATGGAAATTATAATTTCCATAAAATTGTACCTGAAATTATCGAATTCAACACAGTGTCTGTCCATTTCAAACAAGAGCCTAGATTAAGAAAAAAAAAGAAAACCTTGAACGACACTACCAACTTATAACCACAGGAAGAGACGACCAGGTGAGGGAAACAAGAAGGTTTTGAACACTCGAGACAAATTTGTAAATAAAAACAAGTTTTTTTAAAGTTTTATTTCAATGGTTACATTTTATTAATTCTCCAATGTTTGTATCAAATAAAAAATAGGTTGAACTGCGAGCCAACAGAGTGGATAGCTCGGGGAAATGCCTCTGGAAGAGCGCACCAAAAAATGCGCAAAAAGGACATAAAAGAGACATAAAACGCCACTGCGCTATCGAATAGGTGGTGGCGGCTGACCGAAAAATCACCTCTATTGCTCAAGGTATATGGAATGTATCTACGAAGAATCCTAAGTACACCACTGAGTTTAAATTAAGTACAGTTATAAGAACGCTCCCACACATTCTCTTCAACTAGTCTGGTATTAAATCTGTACATAAAGCATGTTTCAAAATATGTACGGTTCCTACGAGGAAACTTGAGTATTCAAATTAGACTGCAAAATACTTTCCAACAATTATTCTCTACAGTTAGACGACTCTACGGTTTGATTAACTCGAAAAGAAAACTATGTAGTTGTCAATTAATTTTCTAAGCAGAAGCTGCCAGCACTTCAGCTGCATCAAAATTACGAACGCCGTTAATTAAAACCGTGTTCAAGTAGTGGGGAGACAACATAGGAAGTCAACGGAACAGCAATAAATAATAAGAGTAAAAAAAAGCTGGGCCTCTCGATCATCATGACACGCCAAAAGCTTCGCTGTTGACTATTCAGTAGAGAATGCACATGGAAAAACTTGAAGGAAAACATGCATTGATGCATAACAAGGGAGAAGGAGGGAATAGCTTTGAGCACTTGTCAGCCTTAGGGCTAAAGTGAATATAAAATATTAAATTGCAATCAATAAATAACAATCTTAAAAGGAAGAATTAAATTATTTCAGCATACAAAATGTTTTTTTGGTGCCTGGAAGAACAGAATACTTATATGTATACATATATATAAATCTCTCTTAAGTTCAAGATAAAATAATATTAATTATTAAAATCGATTTGCATCTTAATTTTTCATTAAATAAATATTTAAAAAAAACAACACCATAAATTCTATGTACATAAGTGTGGTCCAAGATAAGTATGCCAAATCACGTAAAAAATAAAATTAAATACGACATTAAAAACTGATGAATGTTAAATGCGAAAGGCTATCTAATCTGCCATAGATAGGGATGATTAGAATTAATAGAAACGATAGACAAGGATGATAAAAGAAATGAGGGATGAAAAAGATTAAATCATTTCCGAAGACCCAAATACTCTCCAATGTCCAGTAAACAAATAGCATATAAAATAGTCTTTTTGTTGCCTCGCCATTCCTTCAGCTTTGTTTTAGAACGCAAGGCATGTGATATGAGTACAGTGTCGAGAGTCACATCACTTGTGCACGAATCATACATCCTGCTTTTTTTCCTTTGGACCCTATTGCGTAAAACTCCCACGAATTTCATTCTAGGATTTAGAGGTCGTTCAAGAATTCATTTCTCTCTCTGGATCACCCAAAGCCTTCGAATACGATTGAGGAAAAAACAAGAGAAGGGGTTTCCTTTTCCTTATAACAAACTACATTGGCATCGAGTCGACTTGGGAGTTGAACGAAAACATGCACGAATTTGCATTTGTGTGTGTGTGTGTGTGTGGAACAATAAAAAAAAGACAGATCCGCAACAGACAAAATTCTTCCACACAGATCAACCTTCCCCGACCCCACCCCCTCTCTTGCCTTACCGACGACACACACTGATTGCAATTGATTAGTCGACGTTGACAAGAGTCACCACTTCCCTCGAATGACGCCCCCCCCCATGTTCCCTCTCCCCTCTCCCTCCACCACACCTCACTCTACCACGGCTGAAAAGAGCACACAACACACTGTTTTTCTTTCCGCCCCCTGCCCACTTCGAATCACTTGGCAACGTCAAAAGTGTCACCGCTTCTTCAACATACCGATCCCGAAATCACGTGTTCCAATTGGCTACTACGGTACGGGTGCCCCCACTCGGAAGAGAGAAGAAGGAAGAAAGCACCCTCTCTCTCTGGTCCACGATGCCACGCACACATACACACGCATGGGCACTCGCAGTTGCGCCACGAGTGGGGTCAATCCCACACACGTCACACGTCGGGACTCGAGTTCTCCCCACTCCTCAGTCCGTTCCCCTCGTCCGTCGAGTCCCCGGTGCTCAGCCGCAAGTGCAGCGTCTCCGAGGGCTCGTCGTGCTCGCTCTCGGTGTCCACCGACATAGTGTGGTGCAACGCCGGCCTCAGGATCCTACCGTCACCACCGTTGCTGTCGTCATCGCCACCGCCCTTCCTGATGCCCCCGGAAGAGGTCAAGAGGTTCCCCTGCCCCCCCCCTCCGCTCCATCGCTGCTTCCAGCTCTCTAGTCTCATGATCTGGAAGTGACGCACAATCGGACATCTTATTAAAAGAGAGATTTCCTCGAAAACACGAAAAAGGAAGAGAGCATCATCCCCGATGGCCCCTCTCCTCCACGCATTTGTAAAAGGGGAAAAAGGGGGACCGAGTGGAAGGATTTTAGATGAGAGGGACAACTCAAAGAGTGGAGGGCATTTCGGAGGAGCAAACAAGGGCAACACGCTGTCGGGAGAGAAAATAACAAGGCATCGTTACGGTTCACAGAAGATGGATTTCCTCCGACAATTTTTCTTTGCAATTTATCCAGGTGCCAAAATAGAGAAGGAAATTTTGAATCTCAATCAAGTCTTAGGTCATCAGCATTGCTACTTTTTACTGTACCATGGAGGAGGAAAAAAATGATATTTTTTTTTCAAACACACAGGGTTCACAACACAGCTGTGATTATACATGGATGGCCTGAAGTGAGTAGCCAGCTAGAAGGCATCAATGCCTTCTTAAGATGTTGCCCTTGGGGCATGGACTATGCTACAGGGAAC
>LYUA01005114.1:58552-69653 GCA_002093875.1 Calopteryx splendens | reverse complement strand
ACCCGAAAAATGGTACACAGCTTGGGTAAAGCTGAGGGTGCCCAGAATCGGTCGTCACCGGAATTCGAACCTTGGCCCTCCGGTCAGCAGCCCAGTGCTCTAACCACTGGACTACCATGCCCCTTGATCCATGGCCAGTAGTTTTTAAACGAATTAATTTTTACAAAAATTATTTTTTATTTAAAATTATTAACTATGAATACAACATTTAATATGAATAAATTAATAAAAAAATAAGAGTTTGTCATTACATTGATTAACAGAAAATCATTATTTAAGGAACAAGGTGTTAACCAAACAAGCCACCAAAAATAAAGCATCTGAATTTAATATTGTGAACTGAATTAGAATAGAAATTAGTGTTTAATTTCTTTGCCACATTTACTTAATTGTTTTGTCGAAAGACAGGAACATTTTCAAGGTCAGCATATTTAACTAGTCTTTCCCACAAATATTTACACAGTTTTAATTGTCCAAAATGTACATTGCCCAAAATGTATATGCTCTTATTTGATATTTCTAGTAGCTAGGTACATGTAAACACATCAAAACTGATGCGTAGAAAGATGCCTATCTAAAAAGGTTAACTGTACGTGCTAGTAGCATCAGCAATATAGTATGTGATTGGGATTCGTGCAAACACAAAAAGTTTCAATCATTCCATAATTTTTCATTATTTGTTTATATTAATGCATAAATGGGCAATTGTGTAGATAATATAACAAATAGTAATTGTGAAGTGATGAGCTTACTTGTTTCATTCAGCCTAAGGAGAGACTTATGAGTTTCTCCAGACAGATGTTGATATTTTAATCAAAACTGTCTTAAAAACTTATTAGATAATTATCATGTATGTCATACCAGTGATATCATAGTCAAATTCCTAAATTCACCCTTGAAGCATAAGGTTAACTGACAAAGAAATTAACATATGCAAATTAATCATAAATGAATATGCTTTGTTACCACCTTTGCATTGGTTTCCTTCATTAAAATCTTATAATGGGAACTTTTCTCTAATACTGTATCAAATATTTCCTAATACCCCTTGTAATTTCATGTAATATTTTTATTAGAAAAGGTTGCCTTTTTAATTTATTTTGACTTTAAAGTATAAAAATCTCTTGAGAAATTCCTTCTTGATGAGCTCTCTCAGCTACTCTTACTTCGCCCTCCCTGTAATGCATACAGTCGATGGTATATGCCTTTTCGACTGAGCAATTGTTGGTGTGTCCCCAACTCTGCAACTCTCCCATTATCAATAACACAAATAAGATCAGAATCCACAATTGTTGAGAGCCTATGTGCTATTGTGATGCATGTTCTTCCCTCCTTTGCTTTATCTAATGCTTCTTGCACCACCTATAAAATAAGGTGAAGTAGAAAATAATGAGTTACCCATATTTTTCATTCTCCATGGACACAATCATGGATATTCAATAAATTTATGTGTGTATTATGCTCACCCTTTCACTTTCTGTGTCCAATGCAGATGTTGCTTCATCCAGCAACAATAATTTTGGGTTCCTTACCAATGCTCTTGCAATAGCCACTCTCTGCTTCTGACCGCCAGACAACTGGGTGCCCTTTTCTCCTAGACTGGTATCGTAGCCCTGTGAAATTGATGTAGCTGTTAATATCATTGAACCTGCTACACATATTAGGATTCTGAGCAAATATTCATTGCATTTTTCAAGTGAGCATACTAGTGCTTATAACTGTTTGTTGTTTTTTTTAATTTTTAATGTACAAAATATGTGCCCTAGTCTAAAAATTTTTCATAGTTTATGTATATTAGGAAGTAAATAATGATGAGGTGATAAGTAATATTTAACTCTTTCTCAGTATAGATTAATGTACTGTTGAATAAGATAATTGTGTAATAGCTAAACTTGAGCTTTTTCAAATAAATAAATTTTTATCATATTGTAAATTAATATAAAGTAAGATCGGAGTACTTATTTTCCTTAATTCAAATTATGCACAGGCAGGGAGGTACTACTTAAGTTATTTCTTTTTACCTATGTTAAAGTTAATGACCCCAGATCCAGTAAAGTTCTAAACCTGAACTTTCCAAATAAGTATGTTCTGTCTTGCTGCATTTACATAGTATTACTTCCATTTAAAATGGAATGAGCTCTATTTTTAAGTTTCCAGTACTTGGTAGACATATTCTTACCTGAGGTAAGTTAGAGATGAATGTATGGATGTTAGCCTTTTTGGCAGCCTCAATTATTTCATCCATAGGTACCTGGCGACTGTTATCACCATATGCAATATTCTCAGCTATTGTTCGATCAAATAGGGTAGGCTCTTGAGACACAATGCCCATTTGACTTCGCAGGTCTTTTAAGGCAACTGTTGACACATCCCGGTCATCAATTCCCTGCCAGGTGGAATATCAAAAAGATGATATAGTGTCATATACATGTGAATATGTAAGATGATATAGTATCTTATAAGATGCATAAATTTCCATCCTCTCAATTTTAATTATAATGTGATATAATCCTGTAGTAAAGGAGTTCGCTATACAGTTGTGGAATTCATATTGAATAGCTAACACTAAGCCACAACATTTTGCACATTTCTCATTGGAAAAATGATATTTTTGACAAAATATAGGAAAAAATATTAACTCCATTATTCAATTTTTGCTTTAGGTAATATCAAAATGTATTTTGTGGTGAAAATTACTGATGTAAACCCTTTCCCTGCCAGTCCCTTGCAGGCAGACCGTGCAAAAACTGCCAAGCCCGTGCAATGAAGTAAGGCAAAAATATTGTTTTCGCATTAATTTAACTACTTAATCTTAATTAATCAAGTTGTATTTATGTCGATTTTGATGATATTTTTAGGTTTCTAATGTTTATCATCCCTTGTTTTTTGTTTGACTATTTTAAAATTTAGAGTAGTAGTAGTAAATTTAGATTAAGGTGCGTCGACAATGTAGGTCATTTCGCACCATTAAAATTTAGATACATTACTCCAGTTAAACATTGTGGTCTGATAGATCGGCCCATTGGTGATAAGAGGGTTAACCTTTATCATTGGTGTGGTTCCTAAAGGACCCATTAATGCTTTCACCAGTGGCCATATGGTTCATAAAGGAAACAATAAGACACTCATTGACTTAAATCAGATTAGAATCATTATCGTTTGGTCAATAAAGAAGATATTTTCTTACGCACTCAGGAAATCCCTCTCTTGAAAGTCAAAGAGATGGACCATGCTTGTCATGTGATGTATAACTGTCACATCATTCAATTGGGCTCATATTCTTAGGCATCATTCAACTCCTTATCTCATATATATACGCACTCAAGCCTCGCTAGCCTTAGCAGGAGGTCAGCTCATTTCTTCACATTATAAACAAAGATGAAGATGCAGGGGATGGGAAGTCCCTCTCTTAAAGGTCAGTGCGATGGACGATACTAACCTTGTGTTGTATATCTGCCATCCCATTCGAAACTGGGATCATGTTCTCAGATATCACCCAACTCGTTAGCTCGCAAATAAAGTCTCGAGCCTTACCAAGCCTTAGCATTAAGTCATCTTATTTCCCCAATAGCTTGTGGACAATTTTCTCTGCTTGCCCTGTTCCCCCCACATCTGTATCTTTAGCTTCACAGTATACTAAATAGGAAACTAAACCATCTGTTTTGGTGATCAAGTATAACTTAATTCCATACTTATGGCATTTTTTTGGAATGAATTGTTTAGAAAATAACTACCCCCTCCACAAAACCATGGATTCATTAAGGCTCAAAAATATTTTGGGACAGTGCATTTAACTAATAGTTTTTGGAAAAATATTTAGCAATGGCTGAATTTTTTATAGAGCATCATCTGGTAATGGTTCACCTATTGCTGAATGCCTGATGAAATGCAAAGAATGCATAGGTAACCAAAACCTGCTGTGGGAAAACATGTATGTATTTGTAAAAAATGATGAAATTATATAATTTTGGTTTTTTCCAAAAATACTGCAATATAATCAGAAAAGTAATAGCTCTATCAGCTGTTACTTGACTACATTATTGCTTCAGGAAAATCCTCATACCATAAATTGGAGGATAGATGTGTGTTTTGGGAACTGGAATTGTGGTGGTTGAAAAGAGATGTTTAGACATCTTCATCATCCTCTGCCTGACTGTCATTGGATGATTCCCATCCTAAATTTCTTCCTGAACTGAGTTCTCTTTGTCACCGGAATCAGAATTCATCTCTTCACCAGAATGTATGAGGATGTCCACTGATTATTCATCTGTCAGTATCTTGTTCACCTCTCGTATGGGTTTTTCAGGTTTTCTCTTCCCGTTGGTTCTCAAAATTTGTTTATGCAATTCAATTTTTTTCTTTTATTTTATGCATTCCAAATGTATGCAATAAAAATTAATAATGTATGTTTAACAGTAAACTGTGATCTTCAACGTAATGGCCTTCATATTTTAGATACATTTTATAAGAGTCTACAGTCTCTGTTTGTCAGTCTGAACGTTTGGACTCAATTTCCTATGGTGTTTAGCTTTACAGAAGTACCTACATTTTGAAATTATTCTCAAAGGTAACCTTATGCCTAATAAAGGAATACTGAACATTTTACACATAAACTAATGTAAAAAAGGCACCTACATATGACGAAACAACTTTCCTGGGGATTTCTATTCAGCTGTACAATAACTGTGAATTTCAACTAAATTGGCTGGGATGTTTAGTGGAACACTCGCAATCTCATGTGTGCATAAATAATTTATCCCCATGTACCTTTTCATTTACTAAATATACATATATTAATCATGCATAAACATTTATTAAATTTAAAAAAACTGCACAGGAACTAAAACTTTGCAAATAGAATATTTATCACATTTCAAGATGTGTGTCTATGTAGCAAATAAAAAATTTAAGGTGAAAATATCGAAAAAAAAATTGTAAAGCAATAAAATTACATGGAAAACAAATGAAATAAGATACCAAGAAATGGCAACCACTCCAAGAAAGGTCAGAATTAAACAGAGGGGAGGGAAGAAAATTGAAGTGCCCCAGCCAAAATTGTCCAATTCTAGGTGAAATTGAAAACTAGAATCAACAGGATGGATGGGTGCATCCACTACTCATAGAGCAAGATTTTGAAGGATGCATCAGTGCATCCTCCACTCTGAAAGTGTTAATGATATGTTTTGGATGTTTAACCTGGCACACCGTGTGGTCATTTTGTAAATGAAGACCTCCAGTGGAAGAGACTCGAAAGATGGTAGAGGTGAATAAACTCTGCATGTGTCTCTCCGCACTCAATGATATATTATATCATGGACCTCAAGTCCTGTTGAATCACTGAATCTGTCAAATATTATCAATCACTTGTTAATATCTACCTTGATGTGGAACATTAAGCAATCCATTAAATCATGCTATGACCCCCCACAATTTTTATTTAAATTTGGTTGAACATATCAAGGAACTATCACAATGAACAAAACAAACTTAGAAAAAGATGTGTATATTCCTAAACGTTGTTCATTAATTATTTGTGTGTATGTTAACTGTAGCACCAAACAATTTCTCTTTTCCTAGATACCTACTTGGCCTGAACTGGTTACCAGATCTTTCAAGTTAAATGTAGTACCAAAAGAGGATTTTAAACTGTGTATAAACATGGCATGCTCATGATTGTACATATATTTCAAAGCATGAATAATTCCAGCCAATCAAAATCCTACCAAGAATTTATGTTCACACTTAAAAAGGGTGCCTGTGTAAAGGGTTCAAATTCATGAAGTTACTAATGATGTATTTTTCACTTCTATGATTTTTCTTGTGTTATTAATTATCTCTTCCATTCTTTGTGTATGTATTTATAAAAGTACTAGCAACTTACCACTGTCCCTGACACAGGGTCATAAAATCTTTCAAGTAACTGTACACATGTAGACTTTCCACATCCACTTGCTCCAACTAGTGCCACTGTTTGTCCTTTTTTTACTACTAATTCCAGCCCTTTCAACACATTAACTGTTGTTCGCGTGGGATAGTAGAATTTTACTTGTGAAAAACTGGCATTTCCTTTGGCTTGCTGAAAATTCAATTGAAATATAATTTTTAATTTATTTGCATTAACAAAGAGAGAGTTTTTGCATAGCATACATTCACCTAAAAGTTGTTTTCAAAATGAAAAATGACTCCAGTCGTGTCTTAACTAAAAAAGTTCAAATTTTGTTAATATTTTAATGCTTCTCTCATGTATTTTTATAAGTATACATAGCATTTTCATCAATTTCATCTTAGCATATGACTATGATTTGAAATTAAATGTTTACAGATTATGGATACAATAATTCAAAGGGCAGTAATGTGCCAAAGGTGACACAGAATAGACCTGGCCCCTTTACCATGCCATAGAGATGAGTCTAATCATGGAATATTTCTGAATGGAATTATGGTGGTGTAAGGATCACTGACATTAATATTTAATAGCCTATACTAACTATGGCATGTCTCTCTTTCAGGCTCACTATGTCTAAACCATAGTAATCAACTCTTAAGTTTGGTTCTCACAGCCACAAATAATGTGTCAAGAATTAATAGCATAACTTCCTATCCATAAATATAAATACAACTTACCCATAACTCAGTAGGAAATCGAGGATCTGTAATCAGTGGCTTTCTGGCTAACAGTTTGAAAATTCTTTCAGCTGCAACTAACCCTTTCTCAAAATTTGGTGCAAAAGCCAAGGCATTAGCTACAGAGAAGGTTCCCATGATGAGTGACTGAGATACCCTGTGTAAAAATAAGAATTAAGTACAAATATATGAGAATCAAGTATTATCATTTCTGTATATAGTGCATAAACATCTTAAACCAATAGGAAGTTTGAATAGTTAACATGTAGAAGTTGGCATAATTGGAAATTCTTTCATATTTTACTCTGTACTTTCTCCTTTGAGTTAAGTCAATCATAAAATCCTTCTCTCAATTTTGTAAGCCTATAGGATACCTATGTAAATATATTTCACGCCTCCTTTCTATTTTCAATTCACTACTCATTTGAATAGAACTCTCTACATTCACTATTCTACTGGACAGAGTGTAGGTACTGATCATTGGGCCTGGTTTTGATTCCAGGTGATATCTCTGGGCAACCTGAGTCTAATAAATATGAAAATTCCATTACACAATACCTCTTAATGTACATAGTAGAGGATTGGTTATCCAAAATTTGAAACATGAAAATCAAGAGTAGAACATTTTCAAGATGTTATGTAGGAAATCCACAATGCCTCTATAATTTGAATGATAAACCTTACATGGACAGTAGTGAATCAAATGCATAATATTCTTGAAACTACTAATATTAAAGTACCTTTAATATCCCACCAGAAAGAGATAAATGTACATTTTGTGTAAAATTGGAATAAATGTTTTGTGTGACTATGTACTGCTAGGTTTTACAGAAAATGTCTTAAAAGTGGCAAATAATACAATATCATAGTGACTGGTAGTAATAAATCATTAGTTTTTCCTGGCATCCCCAAAGTATGTTCATTTAATGAGGTTATTTGTGAGCTTAGAATTTTTAATAAAATCTGGTCATTTCCTCTTCTATAGTATTCATCAAGCCTTCTTCCCCAAAGAAGCATAAATCCAAATGTAACATTTTAAAAATATCTGTAGTAGTTAAGTAGTGTATATTAGCATTAGGTAAAGAAATATGCTCTTTAGTGGGAGGAAATCTCAAAAAGGGAAATTTATTTTGAGAATATTTTTTTGCATCTTTTTTTATTATCATAAAATTGCCTCAATATTGAATTATTAAAATTAGATCTTTTCAACTCACTTGAAGACTTTAGAGAAGTCAAGTCCTTCATTTGCTACTAATGTACCTCCATAGTACATGCTTGTGGCATAGGCAAAGAACATTATGCCTCTAGCAACACCAAAGACAACACCTCGGAAATGTGTGTTCCGCAAAGCTAAGCGATGAGGACTCTCCAGTTCATTGATATATAAATGGATGAATTTTGGCTCTGCGCAAAGACCAGCCACTGTTCGAATATTTCCAATTGCTTCCACAGCCAACTGAAAGGTAGAAAGGGCATTCCCATTTTATTAGTGGTATTGGTGTCATTCCTCTGTATTTTTAGTTTTTTAATGACAGAAAAAATTTTATTTTGTATTTTATCATTCCGTTTAAAGCCAATGAATTAATTAAAGAGAAATATAATTATTTTAATAAATAATTTTAAGTCATTAATTGGATTATTTCAAATATAAATGTTTTAAAAGTAAAATATATATGATAATTGAAACTTATTTGAGTTTGTTTGAATAAATCTTGTTTTTCACCTTTGAAGATTTTTCAATTCCAGATTTGTTGGAAAGCGTCTCTCCCATCATAACTCTTCGCTGTAAAAATGTACCCACTATAATCAATGGGCAGAATGTCAAGGTAACTAGACCAAGACGCCACTCATAGTAGAGAGCGAATATGAGAGACAATACCACCGTCGCTATGGACTGAAGAATTGTACCAATTCTACTGCCAGTGGCCTGTTAAGAGATTGCATATTAATATCCACATTAGTAAGTATTTAAAATAGGTACTTCCTAGATATTAGCTTGGTTTAGAACTGAATATTAAACATTTTTTTATCTTTAGGAGTAATAACTTCACATATATATTGCATTCATCAAAGCACAGTCAAAACTTAGAGCATGAACATCTCTAGATTTGAACAATTCAGAATGTGATTGGGTCATTCAAAATTTTGTTGCCTCCAGTCTTGAATAAAACTTTGGATTTCAAATTCCTGACACCAAGACAAAATATGTGATTAAGCTCCCTACCCATCACTGTTCCTTTACCACCCACAATTCTCTTTTGTTAGATTGTATGTCCCATTCTTTATATTTCTTCACCCCACATCCTTACAATGTATACATTTTGCTTAACCTTTATGATTGTCATTGCAAATTTTGTTCTGCCTCTAATTTGCCTCTCCTCAACAAAATTTGAATATTTACCCACTTTATATGTCTAATTTTTGTGCCAGATAATGCATTTCTTTGCCTATGACTGACCCTCAATGCTTAGTCACGCCACAGATCTCCTGTTGTAAAGCTGTGCTGTGTTCTTTGTGAATGTGTTATTTTGCATTTTTTCTGAAAGTAATTACAGTGGCTCCTAAGAAAGTTGGCACTGATATTATCAAAGTGAGAAGGAAGCTCATAAGTGTTATTATTGAGATGAAAAAATAAGTAATAGTAAGATATGAATGTGGTGCTTGTGTATCACTCTCCCAGAAGAGTGTGAGATGGCCAAGTTGACAACAAGCTCATTTTTTTTAAAATAAAGGCATTATTAAAAATGTGCTGATATTGCAAAAAGGGTCAAAATACTATTGAAAAAGAAAGGGTGAACTATGGAAAAAGTAGTGAGTTGTTGTTAGTGTGAATTCACAGGAAGAAATTAACCAGGTAAAGTATTTCCTAGGAAATCCTTTGTGAAGAAGTAAGGTTGTAGATTGTTGGCAAAAAACCCTTGCACTAGTGCTGCTACAGGTTGTGTCACTGAGTTTAGGGCATCCAGGGATTAGTTTAAATATTCTATAAGAGAAGTGGAATTCACAATGTTCTAAGTCATGGGGAGGCTTTTACTGCTGATGAAGATGCCATGGACAGTTATGCAATTGAGTTTCAGAAATACAGATAGGTCAAAGGTTTTGTTTCCCACCAAGTTGTTTTTTTAGTTGTGATGATTCTGGGTCTTTTTTGGAAGAAAATACGAAAGAAAACATGCCTAGTGAAGGAGGGGATGAAAATCTCAGGGCATGAGCCAATGAATGACAGGGTTACTCTGTGTGGAAATACTACTGGGGATCATAAAATAAAGCCTCCACTAGTCTATAATGCAGAAAATATGTCTTCTAGAAAAATAATGTCATGAAGAAAAGGCAAAATGTGATCTGGATGAATAATAGCTTAGGATACCAGGAATTTTTTTATTGATTACATTCATGAAGTTACTCCCTGGCTTGGAAAAGAAGCTGCCACTCAGAGTCCTGCTTGTAATGGACAGTGCTCCAGCTTCAAAGGCTTCGAGGCTGGGTTGGAAGGAAAATACAGTTCTTTGAATTTCTTGATCCCAAACACCATCCCCCATGGACCATTAGGTACTTAAAGTGTGTACGAAGGCATTTCATCACTATTTTAATATCACAAGTAATACACAGCCAGCACTCAGGGAATTTTAGTAAGACCACTTCAACATCCTCCTGCATTGGGCTCATTGATCAAGTGTAAAATCAAACAGCATTGCAGAGTGGGACTTTGGAAGAGTTGTGGCAGAAGATGAGCCTGTAGTGAAGGATATTGTTCCCCTGGTCAAGTCAATAGGTATTGAGGTCAACTATGAAGATTTCGAGAAGAAGGGTGGTTAGGATGAGGACGTACTACTATGATTAGGATTAGACTACTGTGTAACTGGAAGAACACACAGCAGAAGTAAGCAGATTCTGCAGATGAGGAGGGAAGGGATAACACCTCTGCCATGGAGATCAAGGAAATGCTGACACACGGGGAAAATGCAGCATTTTGTGAAATGGTGCCATCCAAATAAATAAGTTAGAAACAGAGTGATAAATATGCTCAATGATCATGTGATGGCCCATTTCAGGCATGTGTTAAAGAGTAGACAAAAACAGATGTCTCTTGACAGTTTTCTTGTGCCAGGTGATCCTGAGGCTAGGTCCAGTATGTGTGGTCTAAAGGTACAAAAAACTAGAGAATCATCCCCAGAAGGGCAGTTACCTGACAATTTTATGGAAATTGATTCTCTTTCAAAACAGTTCAGCTAAATTTTTGTAATATCTGCCAGTTTCTTGGAGTACTAGGTGGATGAAATCTTCTTGGAATTTCCACAAGTCCAGGAACTCCATTTTCACCGATTTTTTTAAATGTCTGTCTCACCTATAATCATCAGGGATTCACTCAAAACCCTGATGATCAATGACAAGTCGATGAATGACAAGTTGGATATCAAAACATCAGCAAGAATAGAGTTCCTAGCTATAAGAGAAACACAGACACTTTGCAATTTTC
>LYUA01005114.1:32299-45123 GCA_002093875.1 Calopteryx splendens | reverse complement strand
CTGTTTTTCTTCCAATAGTAAGTACCTTGATATAGGATAATTTTGATAATATATTTTAATCTAATTAATTCTTACTGCAATTTTCTTACCAAAATTAGTGATATTGTGTTTTCTTTTTTGTTTAAGCAAATATTGATGTGGTTTATATCATCTGCAATAAGTATTTTTGTTGTATTTGTGATCCACTGGGCAAATAAAAATTATTCTTATTATTATTATTGGACTAGAATATTTTGATGTCTTACTGTTTCATTTCTTACCAGTAGTGCTACGCATGAAATCATGCAAAGAATTTTTTTCATTGGCCAAAACTTATCCTTTGGCTAATTTCAAGGATATCCATGAACTTCTCTTTATGTAGTTTGCTGCTCAAATGAAATGACCTCTCCATTAAGCATATCGTTAAATTAGAGTAATTCTAATGGCAGGTAAATTCTGGCAGTTGAGAAAAATATTTTCTATGCTATAGCCTATTATAGAAAACAACATGTAAAATTTCTGGAAAAACTGCAGCATTTTCAGAGGCAAGTGCTCATTAGCATAGCTAGAGTCTATGCTGCCTGGGGTGGTACCAAAGACTTATGCTTACCTCCCCTCAACCAAAAGTGCTGCCCCCAAAAAGGTGCCACATGGAACAGACTGATGACATTTAGGATGAGCTAGCACTTTTGGATGTGGCTTGCTCTTGAAGGAAATTGGTTTTGAAATTAGGATGATCACAGGAAATTGTATATCAAACTGGTACAGAATCTCTACAAAAGGTAATGCACAAAAAAAAAGATCCCATTTCACCTATTTACATACTTTTTACCCTTTTACTGCCAGCGGCCCAATTTGTTTACTTTGAGTAATGCACCTAAATGACAATAAACAAGGGATAATAAAAGATAGATTAACCCGAAAAATATCATCAACATTGACATAAATATGAACTTCATTAATTAAGATTAAGTACTTGAATTAATGTGAAAACATGATTTTTACTAACTTCATGCTATGGGCTTGGCAGTTTTGCACAGTATACCTCAAAGGAGCTGGCAGCAAAAGGGTTAACGCGCACACATATAATATTTACTCACCCCTAGAATGTCTCCAAATATAATTGAGAAAACAGGCATGCTGCATCCCATAATGGCAGATGTTAGGCCTCCAATTACGATATAAATCCATTCAGGTTTGTTGAGCTTAATTATTTCTTTCATTGTGGAACCAGATTCTTTCTCTTTTTTTGTTTCTTCTTCATTATCCTGTAAGGGCCATTTGATAATTTTTTTTAAATTCAACAATTAAAATATCTGAGTGAATGCATTTTTTATTATTAAGAACACAATCAAGAACTGTTAGTTACACTAAAGTGACTTGATAAATGAACGTTAAAATTTAAGTTAACTCCAAGTATAGTAACAGATTCTGATTATTTTGAGATTTACACATTTTAAAAATTTCCAGGTTAGTTTATTTACCAATAAAACTGTATACAACATTATATATGGCAGTCATAAATTTTTTACTGTACTTATGGGTCAATTAATTTTTTAAATATCAATGAAAAAGTTATGTAGACATTAACCTTTATCTGCCGAATGGCATACATATGGCCTACCCATAGTAGTGGCCATATCCCGAATGAGTCATATATATGCAATTTGGCAGATAATTGTTAAATGCCTTATTAATTTAAATCCAGCAGCTGGGCCCTACAAATGAAATTTAAATCTGGCTCTTAAAGGTTAAAAGAACCTTATTTTAAAAATTAAGGTTATAATAAAAATTTGAAGCTTCAATTTAAATTTGACAGCATTGCGACCAAGTAGGAATAGAAGATTTGGTGTTCCTCTAGCAATACTCTTTGTAAATGTATGCTCAGGGAAAATTTTACTGTTGCTATGCTACTGTCAATGATTATCTTTCTGAGCAGCTCAATGAAGTATTTGCTTTTTATATGAGTGAATTGGTCATCAGTGAGCTGTGAAGTGCTTAATGCACATAGCTAGTGTTAAAAGCATTGTTAACAATGCAATAAAAGTGATATAATTTATTTTAAATGTATGTGTCATAATTTAAATGATTAATCATAGATGACGTATAATAATATAGAGGGAAAGTAGCTAGAAAAAGCTTGGTATTTGTTAAATGTTAAATAACTTACAGAAGTTAATTCTCCAATGTGACCTCCATCTGTTAATGATGATCGTTGACTGCTCTCCGTACTTGTTCTACTTATTGTTCTTTGAAAGTGGCGCTCAACTGTTAGGAGTTAATTAAAGTAGGCAAATTAACTCTCTGAATGTAAACTGAAAGTTGTTCACCTATGCCAGTCTCTTTAATCCACTAGCAAATAGTACCCAAACTGGGAATAATAATTGGAATAGGACTAATTATTCAAAAATTATGTCTCTCTGTCCATTTGGTATTTATTTGAGGAATCATTAGTCATCAATGAGTAGGTACTTGTTAACTTAGCTATTGCAATAAGTTTCTCAATTTACTATAAATTTCTTTTTTATCTTTTATCAGATACATCTTTTATATGTGAATGGTTCCAAAATTAACATGCATACGTGCACCATGTACATAATTACTTTCAGTGGTCTCATCTTCCTTCTCTTCGTCAACTCCTGAGTTGAGTTGAGCATTGACAAGGTCATAGTAATGTCCTCCAAGAGCCATCAGCTCAGTATGGGTCCCCTCCTCTACAACAACACCTTCATGGAGTACAGCAATCTTGTCAGCCCCTCTGATGGTTGAAAGACGGTGGGCAACAATCACTGTGGTACAACTTTGGCTAGCCTGCGAGAGAAAAGGAATTGTCAGGATTTATTTTAGGAGAACATATGGTGGCTGAGCAAACCCGCAATAGATAGCACAAAAAATCTTGCAATCTATCACTTTTGCATCATAAATACATACTTGCTGGAATTTAATAACTCTTACAGAAGAGTGATTCCAGAGACTTTCTCTCTCTTTGAGATTTAATTTACTGTTCAATTCAGTTTCTGAATAATGTTAAATAAAAGGGAATGAATAAACTGAGGTTTATAGGTTTATCAGTTATCACAAGTGTAAAAAAATAAATGGCATTGAATGGAAATGAGCTGACTTAAAAGAACAGAATAGAAGGAAAGACGGGGTCATGGTAGGACACCCTTGATTACCTCTAGCCATTGCCAATAGTACATTATTTTAAAAATCATACATATATGTAGTTTTGACACTACATTGTTGTACTATGTATTCACTAATTATATTGCCTGGTACTTTGCAAGCAGGTTATATAGATTCTTGCTTCTGGGCTGCATCCCAGTAGCCCTTCTAAATTGTTTTATAATTTCCCCTCTTTTCTTGATGATAAATCCATTAATCTGACTAATCTCACCAGGCTGTTATATGCATCTGGATTTTTACAGATTTTTCTGCTGCATGTGTCCACGGTTTTTATGATGATGTTTTTTACCTGTCGCAGGATACATCTTCAGATTGTGAATGGTAGTGTCATGTATTTTAAAATTGACCTTCTACAAAATCATTTTGGTTACTGATCTAAAGATGTATCCAGCAATCGGTACAAAAAATCATCACAAAAACACTGGGCCAATGCAGCAGAAGAATCGAGAACCTCCATGGCTCACAGCATTATGAAGACCTTTGTGCATGTTATATAGTAATTTTGTGTACTTGCATTCAATTTTGTTACAATTTTCCCTGCTGCTAGGGAAGTATAAAAGTTATTATCATCATTAAAGGTTTTCCTATTTGCGCTTATTCTTAAATATTGTGACGTATGTCTTATAATACAGGGAAGGGAACTGCCCGGCCTACCCTGATGTTTGAATTTCACACACTTTTGGAGTTAGTGCAGGGCGAGCTCCATTCTTACCTGCCAAACCAACCTTCGGTTTATTACCATGATTTTGATGTCTTATCAACAAGGACACTTAAAACCACAGTAATCAATCTAAAGCTTGATTTGATAGGTTAGGATGGACGAGAGCTGAACTACAGGGTCTCAAAAATACAATCCTCATCTTTAATGACCTTTAGGTTGTTAAATTCGACCCTGAGTACATAGGGTCAGTTCTCCTAAGTATTCACCACCCAGGTGCAATGCACCCTCAGGCATAACAATGATAGTAATGTAAAGTTTTTAAAGTATCAAAAAATAAATATTTTATGGAAGGCTATAAAACATAAAATCATATGAACTAGTTGAATACATTACAAAATTAGATATGATATCACTGATAAAACATTTTAAAAATGCCCTCTGCTTGCTTTCCATTCACTTGTGCAAATGACCTCAGCTGTCTGTAGTTTCCCCTAATTACTATTACTCCATTTCCTTTCCAAATGAAAATAATATGATTTCCCATTGTAGGAAGCTAATTAGAAATCAAATGGAAATCACTGTTTAATATAATTTTGCTTTCCTTCCCTTCAATGGAAATCAAACTGATAATAATAAATTGGTAGGTAATCAGAAAGCTAACCTTTTTCGTGTGAGATTTTTCTTATTTCCATACCTTATCCAATGCTTCCTGAACCTTGGCTTCACTTCCTGTGTCTAGTGCAGATGTTGCCTCATCCAAAAGCAATATGTCTGGCCTTCGGACAAGGGCTCTGGCAATAGCAATTCTTTGTTTCTGTCCTCCAGACATTTGTGCTCCTCTCTCTCCAACCATAGTGCCATATTTCTATGGAAAAAACAATGGGTCTATGATGGTAATAATCATGGGTGGTTATATTTTAATTATTGGCTTATTTCAAAGGCTTTGGAAAGAAGGACATCCTCATTAATGGCTGAATGGACTTGATAACTACCCCATAATATAATAACATTTATTTATAATAATTTAGGGATTGAAACATATTATTTAAATTAAATAAATACACATGAACAATATCAACACAATCATATTATGTACTAGTAGAGGTAATATATTCTTCCCAGATGTAAGATCACTCCAATACAAGGAAAACTTTTTCAGAAATTATATAATTTTGAGCATAAGAACAATAAAATATTATCATAGAAATTGTATTTAGGGTACCGGACAAAATAAAACTATTTTGAATGAGGTCATGGATGGTAAGTTGAAATAACAAACTCTATTATGTATCACGTTGCTGTCACACATCAGTGTATAATACTGCTAGAAAATGTAAATATTTTCTGCATATATGTGGTAGGTATATTGAAAATCTTTTTATTTTAGATATTGCCTAAGGTTACTCTTAGGTTTATTAGGAAAGAAATTAATAACAGTTTATATTGTTATTTAAAATGCTAAATAAGGAGGTGCTTGTTTAGCTGGAAGTTGGTTCTTGACTTAATTCACAATTTTCACCATGCTTGTTTTGTTAGCCACGGTTTTTAAAGTAGGAAGCAATACCATATATTCTGTCAAATTATGGAATAGTAAAGTGTTTTGAGAAAATGAATATTATAAAAGTATTTTCATATATTTTTAATGGATGCAAGGATTTTATTTGCTTTCACTATTACAGGATTTATGAGGTTATTAAAACTTAGCATAGGTATTGAAAAAAATATAATAATCATAATTATTATTTTCTCTGGTGAGATGAAGTTGAGGCATGAGGGAAACATTTAAATTAAGGGCACTTAGAATATATAGATGGATATTACATCACATTTTGTTCAATACAGTTAATATTTTATCATTAAGTGTTATCTAGGCAGTCCTGCAATACATATGAGAAAGGATGGTTTAGTGGCTGTTCTTGGGCGTTACTGCCGGTATCGAGAACCGGTCGTATGAAATCGGTACTTGAGAACAAGCACAACGGCGAAAATTTGAATTTTGCGCCCATATCAAAGCGCTCGGTAGACGAGGAGCTGCCGCGGGCAATACCGTTAGGATGAATATGATACATATTCTTATATATATATATTCATGACCGTGGGAATGATTCTTGCATTTCTATTAATTGTGGAAAATACCATTTTTCAATGGTTATCATCGAGGAAATTTGAAAATTTTTATTTGTTTAATTTTTTTTAACGTTCGACAATGTTATCTTGGTTATCTAACCTGCTGTTTTCGGGGTCGATATATATCGCTTCGTTTCGGAACAAGCGAGATATCGGGCGACCTTGCTTATTTTTACCGCCTTCTATGGTTTATGGTTATCTGTCTCTAATCTTTGATATTTACTACTGCTAATTTTTCTTGAATCACCACGACAATAATTTGAAGTTGGTGGTGATCTCGTTTTACGTCCTATCGTGCCGTGTTAGTGAATCTAGTTAGTGATCTATTTTCAAGTTTTTATTTTCGCACATTGATAACATATCACGGAAGATTAATTAAAACGGAAGTATCCCCTTTGGGGTTTTTCGGGAAACTTCCCGTGAACGATGTCATTCATTGTCTGGAGGAATTTGAAGAATTATGTTGACAATATAAACTATGCAATATGTAAACTGTACTCTAGACGTAAATCCCGTGGTTCATCAACATCCACTTCAAACCCGAGAAAATATCTTAAATGACACCGATTGGGGTAAAAGCATGCTACCAACTCAAGTAGTGGAGACACGAAATCAAATTTCAAACCAACAAGCATTGAACTGCCAAGGCTCTACTTTGGATCACAAGAATCATCATCGATTAGAAAGTATATCCTCAGTAATCCACGTCTTAAGCCTAGGACTTGGGCATCCAATGAACCTGGCCATCCTTACAAATCTTCAAAAGTAATTTGAAGCAAAACCTGGAATAAGCCCCATTAGGGGCATGTTCTGACAAGACTATCAGTTCTGTAAGCAAACATTTGGCTATTATTATTATATTTTTACTGAGTTTTCAGCTCTTAGTGAATATACTTACATTTGTTCATTTCCTGAAGCCGTATTTTGAATCTGTCCTTTATTCAAGATGATAAAGAAACATTTCATTCAAAGTACTTTGTTTCTCAATAAAACATAGCATAAATGATGTTCTAAACATAATCAAAACCTGCAAGTCTAATTCATCTACTATTAAAACTGAAATAATTTATTTATTCCTGTGATGCTTTGATATTGCGGCTATTTTTCTATTAATCTTCCATCAAATCTAGTAGGTCTCCATGGATTGCATAGGATACTAATTTAAATTGTAGGATCATATGATTACCCTTGTCAAAAGCTTTTACCTAAAGTCTCTATTTTTCCAACTTGCTTGACTCATTAGATTTCTTGTAGTATGGCACTGGGGAAGTAATAAGAATGTGGTAGATTTGCCAGATCATCGGTACAGCTGTCATCGAGAGCAAGTTTATCCATGGGTAGGCTTTCAAATATTGGAGGCAACACTTATTATATGGTTATTGGGTTATAATTGCAATCATCACATCCTTCTTTAAAAACAGTAATGATAGTGTATAATATAATGATGTATAAAATGGATTAGGAAATGTGTATTCAGAGAGTAATATAGTGAAGAGAGTAATGGATAACTAAGGATAATAAAATTTGAATAAAACAAGAACATTGTCTGAGCCAATATATTTAAAGCATCTAGATTTTTTATTTTAACAAATATATTTTCAGTGGTTAATTTCTGTGAGTTAGGTGTTATTGATTGGTTAAATTCATAATTTGGTAATGTATAAGGTAAAGCTAAAAACAGCCTTAGAGAAGAAGGCAGCAGAAAAATTTCAGATATCTTAGGCTTTGTTGCATGTTTTTTCTTGACCGTACATGTCAACAGGAACCTTGTGAAGTTTTTCAGCTGTTTATTTATGTGGGCCCAGAAGTGTTACCTATGTGTAATGCTTTTTTTGGGAGTATTCTGTCATGAGGCAGAAATAATGTCAAATTGATGCTCATTAGCAAAATGGGTATTTTAGTCACTAAAACTCCTATTAGTTTGTTGTAATTTTATCTGAAATTTTAAGATACTTTATTACTTTTTGTTTGTATTTCTGCTGGAGAAAATGGTTAATTACCTAAGATCCAAGGTATAACCTTTATTTACTTACTACTGGATGAATGAAAGTGACATTTTCTCACCTGGGGGAGTTTCATAATAAAGTCATGAGCATTAGCTGCTTTGGCTGCTGTCTCTATGTCTTCATCTGTCACACCATCTCTTCCAAATCGGATGTTTTCTGCAATCGTAGTAGCAAAGAGCACAGGCTCTTGTCCAACGACACCAATGTGTGTCCTAAGCCATTTGACATTTAACTCTCTTATGTCATGACCATCCACTTTTACCTAATATTGAAAAGTGTTATTATTTTCAGTTAAAATCTTAAACAGTGTTGACTTAGCAAATAATTCTTCACATAATTTCAAATACTGTATGAGTGTGTCACCACAAGAGCAGGTCAAAAAGTCATGGTTTGCAATTTATGAATATTTGAATTTGGAGAATCATAATATTTTTACAATTTAATTGTCATCCTACTGCTAATACTAGTAAATCGCCTTGATGCAGTAAAATTTGTTTACAATGCCTGAGCATGTTCCTTTGTCTCATTAAGGAATATTTTAATTTCAGTATCAAAGAAGCTGCTGAGGCACCTTCTCTGGCAATGGTTCTTATTTACTTTTCTGATTCTTTGTCAGCTGGTTCTTATTTTTCAAGTTTGATAAATAACTGTTTGGGAGGTTATCACTCACTAAGGGCATTTAAATGATCTGGTTATAAATGACTTAAAATGAAATAGTGTGTATTATTACTTACGACTCCGCTCATTGGATCATAAAATCTTTGAATTAGCTGGATGCAAGTTGATTTTCCACAGCCAGAGCTTCCAACCAATGCCACTGTCTGGCCTTTGTTGATGGTCAAGTTGAGACCTGTTAAGATCTTTCCATTGTCAGAGAGAAATAATTGTCATTAAAAGTTATTGTAATACACTTGGTTATAATAATAAATAAATGCTCTTTGAATAATTTGGTTTGGTTAGTTTATTACCTTCAGACATCAGATCCATCATTTTAAGTTACAGAATATATCACATGTTATTTGCTACATAAAATGTTACGGTATTAAATTTATCATAAAAAGATAAGAACACTTGGTTTTTTTCTCAGTTTTTATTTTAACTTTACCAAGGTTTAGACTGTAAATTCATCTTCAGGTGAACTACAGAAAATTATTTTACACATCAAGTATATTTACATCACCCATAGAGCTGAACACTTAATTAGTATTAAGAATTATAATATTAAGGAAACCTGGATATTGTTAAATTAAAAATTGTGGAAAAACCAAGTGTATTTATCTCTTATGATGAATTATTTCCTCCAAGTGACGGCCGATGCCACCAACTGTATTAAATTTAAATAACAACTAGGTTCAAAATCTGCAGGTACATATATTTAAAGGGTCTTACAAAAATAACGTTTTGGTCATCTCGATTAAAAAAAAGGGATATCAAAACAAAACTTTATTCACAATATCACTGAACCAAACCCTACGTTTCAAAATAGCATTTTTATTGAGGCAGTTATCAAAAGGAGGCACTAGTTTATCAATTCCATTGTTCCATTCACTTGCCGCCAATAACTAGCCATGATGCTACTGCTTCTTTTAGCTCTATCATTTTCGAAGTATTTTCCACCAATAACCCCTCAATTTTCGGAAAGGGATTAAATTAGTTTGGCACCAAGTCTGGGCTGTAAAGGGAAGCTGAAAAAAGGCCAAGTTGCTGCATGAGGTCGAGTGTTGTATGTCGTGAGTCTATACTCTCCTGGCAGACAACATTCCACGTCTCTTGTTTTGGATGGTGCATTGAAGTCGTTGAGACAATAACTTCAGCAGCCGACTGTGAGATTTTTCAGAACTGTGCATCAATGGCTATGTTGAAAAGTAGGGTTTGGTCCAGTGATATTGTGAATTAAGTTTTGTTTTGATATCTTTTGTTTTAATGGAGTTACACCCAAACATTCTTTACCTTCTGGACAACCCTCCTAATTATGTGCACATTTGTGAATATAATTTAAAATAAATAATATTCATTACAGGAAAACACCCAAAGAGGAAATAACTGAAATAGCTGCTATTATTTCTGTCCTAAAATCTGTGTTGAGAAATCATTAGTTCACCTGTAATTTTTTAAGAGTTACCTTATTAATCATTTGTATAATTTTAGGAGATTCTCATGGAAATTAAAATATCCCTCTCCTTACATAGAAAATTTACCATATTATTTTATCTTAATATAATTTAATTCAATATATAATATGAGGCTTTTCAGATAAGATTAGGTTGAAATTGTGCTCTTTTACTGTATAACCAATCCATCACACATTTTTCACTCAAACAACTCCTCCTGTGCATCATTTTTCTATGATAAATTCTCTATTGTCTATTATTTTCTTTTTCATGACATATTTTTCCCTGGAGGAAGGGTTAGGCTTTGGTTTTCCTTGGCCTTCTTAGGAGGAATCCCCTTTAACAGGAGGGGAGCCCCTCTCATGAAGAAGGGAATGAAGTTACATAACTCTACCATATCATGAAATCCTATACAGAGCTAAGTTTTACATAAGTGTAAAATATTCGAGTCTGTATAAATATATAAATTAAACTTTATGATTGATTAATTGGCTATAGGTCTATTGGAGGTAATTATAACATAATTCACAGCAGACAACACTAAAAAGGGATAAAATGGCACCAGGTTACTTGGTCCTAGTTTGAGTTTAGCTAATTTGCTTACAATAGAAATATTTGGTCATGGTGGTGAAAGAGCAGTTGAAACATCCCCTGCTCATACATCTCCTTTCCTGCCCCACCCTCGGCATATTTTTAAAAGGATAAATACATTGTTTATTACTCTTGGATCGTATGGTCCCATAGATCAGGGCACTTACAGTATTTTATATATAATATAATAAGATGACTTAGGTAACCAGATAATGTATTTGATACTTACTTTGACATCTGATCTTGAAGGATAATTGAAATGGATACCCTCAAATTTTATTTCCCCTGCAACCTTCTCCAATGTTCTCCCTGCTTCTGACGAGCTGTCAATTGGTGGTATTCTTGATAAAAGGGCAAATATGGTGCCTGCTGACCCTTTTGCCATTGCAAATGTTTCAAAATATGGTGAAGATTGTCCAAAATTCATTGAACCCACCATGACACCAAAAAACACCTGTAAGACAAACAATGTGTATGGAAAACATAGAAAGTGGAACTAGATATTAAGTACTTGACCTAAGCTATTTATTAATTTGAGAAAAATGTATTCCAGGTTTAAGGACCTTTATGAGGAAACGTCTCACAGACGAGTGAACCCTGGTTATTTTAACTTTATAAAACAACAATTATGTACTTATCATTTCAAAAATTGGGTACTTTTTATTGCAATTATGCAACATATACTATTTCCTTTCTTATAGGCTGTATATTTTGTGTACATATATTTCTTTCTGATGACAGAGGACTGCCCAGCAAGAATTAATTCTTTGAAACAAAAATAATTATTCACTTTATTGTATGCTTTTCCAAACTCTGAAACCCTAATGTAATCTCATTACTTGTTGCTTTACAACTCTATTGCATTATTTTCATCCATATAACTAAAATCCTTTTCCTTTATAAATGGTTTGCAAAGCTATTTTACAACTACTTTGTAGCTTGTGTCAAGAGTTTTTTAATTGTCCTTTGCCCTGAATACTCTTGGTTAATATATGTGGTAACACATTTTGGGAATACACTTTAGTAACGGTTAGCATTCAAGTTAGGAACTTCTTGATGCCTCAATGCTGTAATTCCATGATTTTCAAATTGAATACACACCTTGTTTCCATCTCATCCTCAGTACCCCTCATGCATAAACCATATGTACATTGTGTGGATGCTCCTTATGTCTGTATTCCATCTGACAGTTTTGGGTTTGAACTCTACTTTAAAATACAGTTTGAATAACATTTGTGTGTGGAACTTGGTTTAAATGCAATTTGATGACACTTTTTTCATTTCATGAAAAAAACTTGATATTTAAAATAACTTTTAGCCAAAAAGTATAAGTTTTACAGCATATTATTTATTACAAATTACACAAAGTTACAGTAAAACTAACCTTAAAAAAATCTCCATTTCGTACTTTATCCATTAACTATTTTACACTAAAGGTCCTAGGGAATAGATTTTTTCCTATTAAAATTCATTTTACCAAGTTTCTAGTTATCAATGGTTCTTACAACTACTTATTATAGATGCCATGATTTACTGTGAAATAAAAGTTTTTATTGAATTTTGTAATTTACTTTTTCTTTATATGCAAAACATCAAGTTTTCATCGATCAAAGAGCTTCCGATCAGGTTTCTGATGCTTAGGTACAGTTTATGGATTAAGTCCACTGCAATTGTGAATACATCCTGATTGTGTAATCCTGCCAATACTATGGAATGTGACCAGTAAGAGTTGAAAATGCTCTCAGAGGATGTGGAGGAAAAAGAAAACTGTAAGTCCAGCCTATTTGAAGTTTAAAAGACTGGAAAAAATTTTCTTTTCACTAAATATTGGTGCAAGGATTGCAAATTAGAACAGCAACAGTGCATTTATTTTTAGACATGTGTCTATGGGGGATGTGGTAGTCCAGTGGTTAGAGTACTTGGCTGCTGACCGGAGGGCCCGTTTTCAATTCAGGATGATGCCTCTTGACACCCTTAGCTTCACCCAACCTGTGTATGATTTTTCAGGTACCAGGTTATCCTGGGAGATCAAAGGCAGTACTGGGAAAAGGAACTGTCCCCCCTACCCTGATGTGTGAATTTTACATGCCGTTTGGCTTACTACTGGGTGAGCTCTATCCTCACATACCAAACCAACCTTCTGGTTGATTACTGTGATTTGAT
>LYUA01005112.1:31544-44756 GCA_002093875.1 Calopteryx splendens | reverse complement strand
ATCTTGGGCGCTCGTATTCGTGAGAATGGTGGGAACGTTTGATTTTCCCAAAAGGAGTCACTGGCATGGTCAAGATATTGATTTCATAATGACTCGTTACAGCCATAGAGTAAAGACCCTATTACTCTATGTTACAGCGTAACTTTTAGCTCCATGCATGTCAGATCGAGGGTTAACGAATCAACGGCTCTTTCGAAGGACGTCACATAAAAGCACAGTTCCTTCTAGGGTTTCCGAAGGATTGAGTTTTTTTCAGGGTTGGGTGCTAGTGAATCCCCATGCATACGTACCATGGGATTTTTTTTATTTTCAGATAGGAATACTGTTCGAAATCGATTTTCACCGAATTCGTTGAGTGAATATTTGGTACAATCGTCATATAAGGAGGTGTGAAATAGTAGAGGTTTAGTCGAAAGGGCTAATGCTATGACTATTTTGTGTGTCCGTTTCATCACGAGTGGGTGAAATTGGAAAACAAGGTGGCCGTCGATGCGTCAATCAATTGCATCATCAGAAAACGGAAGAGAAAAAGTTGCCCGATACACAGATATAGATAGGTTTCGTGCTCTCTGGACGCTTCCGGTGGTCCGTGTGCCCATGGGGTTCCAAAAAGGCCACTCATGTCTCGTCATCAGGTTTCCACAGGGGCAGAATCGCCGGAGTCTCTCCAGCACCAATGCCTGAGACGGGACACCAACCCACAGCCTTCAGTTATCAGGCGGGCGTGTTGGCCACCCGACTAACCCGGCCGGCCACGATAGGATTGTATGAAAATAATTGTCATTTAATTATAATTTTGAACTGTTGCGAGTCATTTTTGTCATAACTATTGATTTATTACTCTATGTGGCTTCGCGAGATGAGATCAGTAAAGAGGTAGTGTAGCCTACCGTAGTCTGGAAACTTTCCGGACCGTTCTCGCATTATCTCCCAGCGCTGTTTCGAGGACCGCTGCAGCTGTGATGACTTGAGAATATCATTTTGAACACTTTCAAATATAAACTGTGACGATACAATGACTCATAAAAATGATTTGAATGGAAGAAATATGATTTCATCGACATGAATCGAGATTTGCCACAAAAATGTTGAACTTCGATCACTCCGTGGCATAGGTTAAAATAAACTGATGAGGTTAACATTTTCCGCGAGGCATTAAAGAAATCAAAGCAAATAAAATATCCATGTTTATGAACGTCCGCACTTTATTATTTCGCATTTTGAGCAGTATATCTACCTGTTTGAACACGGGATTGGTCATTACACTTTCNNNTTGAGCAGTATATCTACCTGTTTGAACACGGGATTGGTCATTACACTTTCTTTCGGAAATACAATTGAGGAAACTTCGATTTTAAATTGAATGCAGATTTGGACGAAGGAAGACCTGTTTGAAGAATGGTAAAATCTGTTTGGCGAAAATATTGTTTATCTGGGATCATTGTAATAAAGAGTGCGCAACATTGTGATTTTTGTCATTTTTTGCCACGGGTTTTCATTGCTTTCCGAGATGGGACTAAAAGTAATGTTTCGTCTCATTGGCGCTGGGTGCTAGAACCCGCATTGCAGGCTCCAGTGCCCAACAAACGCCCATTTTTCGCGAAATCGTTATCAATTAATAGTAGATTGGTAGATTTTAAAACGACCTTGGGGGCTACGGGGATAGCCATATAGACTCGTGATGATATGAAAATTCACGGCACTTATTTCAATTCTTGTGGTAGTTACTGGTCATGTTTAATCAAATATGTACCTATTTCTCTTTCGGAAGTGCTAAACCTGGAAGCAGTCGTTTTGGCCTGATTTTTAAAAGAAAAATTCTGTTGAAGATTAAGCATTCCTCTATGGAAGGCTATATTAGTAGATTGTTAGTCAAATCTTCAACGCGAGTGCCTATGTCCAGAAGTTTTATTCTCTTTGGAAACGTACTTTTACGTTCATCTGAAAGTATTTTAAAACCATGGGTATTTGGTCAATTGGTAATATGTCACAGATTATTGTGTATAGGTTGGTTAGTCACTTCTACTGTATTTTTAATTAGCTCAGCAGATATATTTTCTAATCTGCGGGTGTTTTCTCGCTGGCCCTTATTATAGAATCGTTTTTTTTGCATTGCGCAGTTCCCCCTTTATTCTCTGCGTCGACATTATGTTTAATTTCAACTATTTTTTCTCTGTTCTTTTATATTTATAATTATTCCTTGCTACTCTTTCCATCTCTAATTAATGTTGTCTCTTATCATCTACACCCTGGTTTCTTAACCTTCTTAATTTTGAAGTATTTTCCTCCTTTCCTGAATTTCTTCTTCACTGGAATGTATAAAGTTGAAATGTTTCTGTTGTTTACTGGAAAGTGTANNNNCACTGGAATGTATAAAGTTGAAATGTTTCTGTTGTTTACTGGAAAGTGTATATATCATTTCAGCATTCATTTTCAAATTAGTGTTCTCTCCAATATTACTTGAACGTTTGCCGAATACCGTTAACCTTTGGTAACTTTCATTTAATTTTCTTAATTATTTTTGTATCAGATTTTCTTTTCCCAATATTGCGATTAAATAACTTAAAATGAATATGTTTTCTTCTCCTTTTAAGTTTTTTGTAACTTCCGCAACACAGTCAAGCTCATTCAAAGTCCTCATTTTCTTAATGTTAGATCGTCATAGGCGCTCACACATTAGTGTGTTACTTAACTTAACCATGACTTTTCGATTTCAGTGTCGTAGGAAACTCATAATTCATATTCAGGTACCAACACGAAGCATTACAGTTAACATATTCATTGTAAATGATCCTGAAGATGCTTCTCCTAGATGTTCTTTTCATTTTACCACTTCCAGAAATAACGAAGTCCAATCTTCTCATGTCCACATTCTCCTGTGTTCAACAGTTCCGAAGCTATCTTAAGTTCCTCATATCAAAAAACATTTGCCACACTTGTCTGATGTAGATATTTTCTTATGTAATCCTTGACTATAGATCCAGCTGGGGAACTAGTTATCTCCGTAATATTTTACTCCATCGAGTTTCATCACATAGATTATGTGATATACCTACTAAACCTTGTACTAATTTTATAGGATCCCGATTATATGAATATGGATATGAAGAACTACTTATTTCTTCTTAGGAAGGGGTAGTTATTGGCTGCGTTCATTTCTCAAGTTCTACATAGGATTTCACTGTATTTTATGTCATCTTTCCCATAGGTAGTCCTATAGACCCTCCAGGTACCGCCACATTTAGTTCATCTTGTGTGAAGGTCGGATTTCCCATACTGCCAACCTAGCCCATAGTCTAGGGAGCAGCCGTCAGAGGAGGGTATGTACAGGAGAAATAACAACCGAATATGTACAATTTTTTCAGCATTGTTTTGAAATGGCCATATAAAATTCTGTTTTTCTGCAGCTATACACGCTGGGCTACTGACCCGAAAACCCGGGTTCGATTCCGGAAGACGCCTCTTGACACCCTCGCCTTCACACAAGCTGTGTGATTTTTCGGGTAACAGATCATGTAGGGAAACTATAGGCGGCACAGGGAAAGGAACTGGGACCCTTCCCTGAAGTGTGAATTTCACACGCCGATGGGCTTAGTACTGGGTGAGTTCTACCCTCGCATACCAAACCGACTTTCGGGGAATTTCTTTGATTTGATTTTGATTGAAACAATAACTAAAAATATAAATCAACTTTTTGAAGGGGAGCAGAAAAATGTAAATCCGGGCCTGCTAGAGGGGGGGGGTAGCCCTGGAGATTTAAATTTTACTCTTCGGTGGAAAAAAAGAAAATATAATGGAGGGAAATGAGAAGTAATGTACTTTTTACTCAACCGAGCGGCACAAATTCTTGCTGCGCAACCGAATAGTTTAACGAACGAATAACGAACAATCGTCCTCTCGCTTATTCCACAGCTGATTTCCGCAGTATTCGCAATCCAAAGGGCATATTCGTCAACATCCTTTAAAAATAGTCGCATATATAGTTCCTGAAAGAACTTATGTGACGTATCTTGTCATGAATCCATGACAATATGCGTGAAGCGTGATTCTTAAACCTATGAATTTAGACGATTCTGACCCTATGTGAAATGAATGTCTTGTTTTTTCGCGCGTAATTCCTGGCGTCCCGTGGATGGAGGGAGAAGTTAATCTTATTAAGAATCCTTTGGGAGAACAATTTGGAAACGTTAGAAACTGCAGTGACGATGAGGGAAACTTTTTGGTACACTACAAGAATACAGTTGTTTTTAATTGTTTATCCCTATTTTAATTTACAGAAATTGTCCAACCTTCGAGGTGATTTTGTAGCCAAAGTCATTGATTTTTGTTTGTGATATTTTCATTCTAACAACACGATATTTTCATTCTAACAAAAGGACTTTTGAATTTTTAAAGTATAGGAAAAGTGTAAGTTTATATTAATTTGTCATAAAAGAAGTAGGTCAAAATTTGTGTGCATCATGATCACCCTGGAAAATTATTTCCAGCATATTCACGTTAAGTCATCGTTTGAGAAACGATTTGTGTGAAAGTGGAATGAAGTGTGCCTACTTTCTAATTCATCTCCAACGTCTCCAACCATCCGGCTCAGTCGACGTTCGGAGGCTCCCTTTGAAGGTACAGTTGGTAAAGTACCTACAAAATGTTCATTTGTATCACCGACAACAGTTTTCTGATATTCAACTTATCGCCAAAATACCAATTTTCTTAGGCAAGAAGTCACATACAAAATCTACTCTCTAAGGATATTGTAATGTACTTCGTCACATATATCTCCAATGGGGACAGTATACTTCCCATGCTGCTCATCTGCCAGTTACATTGAGGCGTTTATCCCCGTCTTGTGAAATAAGTTTTGATTGTAAACTTTTTCTTTTCCATATGTGCATTTAATAGCATTACTATTTTGGATATATAACTTCGAATTCAATTTTTTTGTTTCGCTATAGGGGTCTAAGGTTGTCGTAATTATAAGAGGCAGATGCTCTTATCAGTTTCAAAGCGGATGACAATGACTCAAGACTTCAGAGACAATCCCGGGACGCAGATAATAAGTACGAAAAACATTCAATTCCTCGCTTCCCAGTCGGTTGGTGCATTTCTAAGTAACTTATTTTCAAAGTTGCCTTAAGGTTTACTCGTTAAACTTAGTTTGCGGTTGAGCAACTTAAGACTGATTTCTCTTTCATCTAGTTGTCAGTGGGATGAATTTTGTTAGTCATTTGTTCGTTCTCTCACGATGTACGTTGTGATAAGCGTGTTTTGGCGTTGTTCTTAAATGAATAAGTTTGTTTTTGACCTAAAATGACATTCGGATGTAATGATGGAATATCTTCGCAAATAATATATAAAAGTTATCAACCGGTACTTTTTCTATTCTCTTGGATATATTTGTTTAATTTTGTGTTGAACTGAAATTTAATGAAATTCTTTCTCATCAACTTAGTTATATTAGAGATTTTATGATATTTATTGCGTGCCTCTGCAAAAACCGTACAAATAATCTAATTGCAGAAGTTTTCTTATCCCCCAACTTTAGTGCCAGTGATCACTGTTGACAGTCATGACATCCACTGCTCAAAAAGTATTATTAGGAGCGGCAGTTTCCTTGATCGTGTTTGGAGCAGTTATGGGTGGAATTTGGAATTCAATTTTCGATAACATATTGAAAAGTGTAAGTAAATGTCATAATTTGAGGATTATGTTAAAATGAATTAGTAAGTTTGAAATTCTTGCGTGAACGTTTTTTTAAGAGAAACATTTTTGATGGATCGAAAATTACCAATATTTTCAATATTTTCAGCAACTGGAATTACGGAATGATTCAACAAGTTTTAAATTATGGAAAGAGACACCCATTCCGATGTATATTGAGTTTTATATGTTCAATGTGACGAATCATGAGGATGTGATAAAAAATAAGGCCAAGCCTATTTTAATGGAATTGGGACCATACGTTTTTAGGCAAGTATAGTATTTATTAAACTAGTTAAATAAATACTAATAAACTAAGTTTAAAATAATATGCAATAAACTTGAAAATTAAGTTAAGTATATCTTACCAAATATCATATTATGGAAGTTTCCTATGTAATTTGTGTGTTTTTAGAACATTTTATGTGCGTATCAGTGCACTCATGCCCTTCTATGGTTTAATATTGGTTCTTAGGGTAAAGATGCCAACTCATGATGAATTAATTGTGTTGGTACAAACTGGGTTTTGATTTTGGGGTTATATCCAAAACTTCAATTACTTTTCATTGTAGTAATTTAGTAGAAATTTCTGTGACTACTTCTCTCCAGTAAAATTAGCTCTATGATGAGGTATGCATTTATTTATTCACTTAATTTCAGTGAGGAGCATACCAAGGTGAACATATCATGGAATGAAAACCAAACCATCACATTTAATCAGATCAGGAGGTGGCACTATCTGCAAGAAAAATCAACTGGATCTCTTGAGGATAAAATCACAAATTTAAATACTATGTCACTGGTAGGTAAACTAATAAATTATAGTAAATTCATTTTATTAAAAATAAATGCATGAATGATAATTTATTATGGAATGCTACCTAGTCTCATGGGTTTTTTCATTGGGAATAAATGAGAGGAAATCCGTTAAAAAATCTTAAGGACCTTTTAGGTGCCCTTCTCACTTGGTGATACCACTTATGACCTCAGTTCCACCCTTCCACCAAATATGATTAAAAGCACAGTTATTGAGGTTTGTTTTCGACCCAAGTGTTGTCAAGTAAGGTTGATATACTGTTATGAGAATTTTGAGGATGTAATAAATCAAACATATTTACTTCATAACCAAAAGAAAATAATAGTATTCTTTCTGTGATTATGACGTATTGGGTAGCTTTAATTTCGTTTTTAATTAGAAATTAGTTTTTTCCCACATCTTCACGAGGTATATTGAATGTGAAATATCACCTCTACTTAACATTTTTAACTGAAGGGTTTTATCTCATTATTCATTCTCTTTATTTGTTTGATAATGTTTCCTTACTAAAGCTCTGTGTGTATCTACTACTTAGAATGTCATTGAGTCTGTGTTAGTATGATTTGGAGGTATCTTATTTGGTTTACCATGCTATATCTATCTTTCCATGAAATTCAGTTCAAGGATGATAGGATATCTTTCCCTAGAAATACATTCATCATTGACATGGATTATAATTCCAAGGATTGTTTTTTTAGCAGCTCTCAAAGCTATCCTGTCATCTGCCAATATTTTAATTCCCTCATTATTCCTTTCACTGGCATCTTCCATCACCTGCCTCTTGTAATTCATCCTTGGCCTCCCACTGTAATTATTCTCTCCAATCTTCCCTTCAATTATGGTCTTCAGTATAATATTTCATTTTCCTTCTTCTTGTAAATTTTTGCATGGGTTGTCTCTTTACTTTTCTTTGAAATAGATACTTATTCATTGGTTACTCTGTCTTTCCATGTTATTTTCCTCATTCTTTTGTAGCACCACTTTTCCAACAATGATAATATTCTTCTCTCTTCTGATCCTATCATCTTTGACTCAAAGCTGGGGAAAAGTAAAATGTATAAGTTATACTGAGCTGCTTTCTTGCATCTACGCTAGTATTGTTTGGCATAAGTAGTTACTCTCCTTATTTTTTATTTTATTATTTCATCTTGGAAGGTGGTCACATCATCAGCTCGTTTAGAATAAATGTCTTTGATGTTAATGAATAATACACAGGATGGGAATTGGATCATATGCTACCTTAGCTCATGAAATAAGAAACAATTACTATGTCCATTAATACTTTCTCCGCACATAGTGTAGGAGAAAATATTGTTTGCATGAAAAAAATTGACCCTGTCGAATGTATTTAATGCAAAACATGTATTTCAGTGGAAATACATGTTTTGATGCCCCATGAACATGTTTCGACCATTTTCCAAAGTGTGTATGTCTGTATATATGTGTGAATGTGATAGGCTTTTATGGAGGCATGTACACTCAATAACTATGTACATGAACAGCACAACACTGAATATGTAGCTAATTTTTTTTTACAAAGAGTAGATGAACTGAATAGATTTAGACCCACTGGCATTGACTGTTTCCACCTCTTCAATAACTGTTCAGAGATAAAACAATAACTATATAGATGACTTCACTAAGCTAAATTCAGAAATCCATTCAAACCACAAACAATGTGCTATTTATTATACATTGAACCTTCAGCTAACATCAGAATAGCATGAGTTTTCTCCTTTTATAAATAAATAATTGATTAAAATAAGAGTTTTTTTTATTTTAATCCATTATTTATACACACTAAGGGGCATGGTAGTCCAGTGTTAAGAGTGCTAGAGACCGGGTTCGATTCCCGGTGACGACCGATTTGGGCACCCTCAGCTTCACCCATGATGTGTACCATTTGTGGGTATCAGGTCATCCGGGGAAATCACTGGCTGTACAGGGAAAGGAACTGCCCTCCCTACCATGATGTGCGAATTTCAAATCCTGTTGGGCTTAGCACTGGACGAACTCTATCCTCGCCTATCAAACCGACCTTTGGGTTGATTATTGTGATTTTTTTATGCTGGCTACTGACTAATAAGCCAGCCATTTTGTTGCGAGATTAAACTTGGAACCAACTCTTTGAATAGCTTCTCTTTTCTCATCATGTCCCTTTAAAAAACAAACACTTTTGTCAAAACCTATCCACTTCGTACTATATTTTATTTTTTTCGCAAGCATTGGATGAATAAGAGCATCTCTTAAAACTATTTAGGGTTTATATCTTGAGAAAAAGTGTCCAGGAATCTTTTCCAGTTGCTAATTTTGTAGCCCAATAAATCAATGAATGTCTCTTCTGAAGGTTATGCTTTCAAATATTATTTAAACAATTTGTGGTGACAAACCACTGTGAAGAATTTGGAATCTATGCAGGACATAATTTTTATTTAATTTTCTTGCATTATTCTTTAGATAATACATATACCTTGGAAACTCTAATTTGCATATCCAAATTATTCTTCTACAGGAGGTATACAAAAAAAACCCATCTAAAATACTTTGCATAATACTGTTGGTTCATTGTGTCCATTGAATGGTTGGGGGAAAAGGTAACAAACTTATTTTGAAGTGAAGGATGGTGGTGGTGAATCATTCTCTTCTGATTCATCTTTGCTGTCATTCCCAATTACTTTATCCTGTGCATAATCATAGTCAATAATGGCACTTGAACTACATTGAAATGAAGCAAACTAGATCACACTATCACTTTCATCTAAGAGACTTGGAGTGCTATGTTTGTGACTTGGGAATGTGAAGAAGCACCTTCCATTTCTATGATGTCTAGATTTTCTAAATTTGAATCTCTTCATAAGGCAAAAAAATATTTCCATGGATGTTGTGCTGAGAGCGCAAAGAAGGCAGGATGGTATAATCATTTGCCACCTGGGGCCACATCAGGTGTTGAAAAAAATCAATAGTAGGTAGGAGAGTTTGAACAGGCTGGAGAGGTTAAGATCTTGATGCATGCGCTTACTGATTGGATAAGATCTGCGAACATGAGTTCTGGACTAATCAGATGGCAATCAGTCTGTGTTTTCCACCTCTAAATTTCTGTTATGAAGTAAAATATTTCAGAACCTTGCCTATTATTTTTTTTAACCATAGCTTTTCACGTTGGATTCACTGTATTGAAGCCCAAGGTTCATATTAAAAAAAAAGTATTAAGTGTAATTGAATATGGCTTCAATAATATTAATTTTTAAAAAAATATTCTCATTACTTTTGGAACGAACCCTCTATATTGCTGAAGGATTTCTTTTTCTTAAATAGCTGTTACTGACTATTATGAATGATGATATTCTCAATTGAATTCATTTTTGATGGAGTTTAAGCTACAGGTAGCTGTCGACTTACGACGCCGTTTGGTTCTTACAGTCCAATCGTAAGTCAATTTGGACATAAGTCGGTTCTCTCTCAGATATTTTATACCCTTTTTATCATTTCTTTGCATATTATATAAATAAATATTCAATCATTTTCATAAATAGCTATTTTTTTAAACTATTTATTTTGAAATTGTGTTGATAAAACGTTAAGAACAAAATTACAATAAAAAGGAAATTTCTTATTGACCACTTTTGCTTGGCTACGAATCATCAATGTCATCATCAGGGACAGTGCTTGACTTAGCTTGTTTTTTTTTAAACATGCTAAGCTTTGTCTGAAATGTTCGTTTCTTTTTCTCCTCACAAATTCCATGGTCTCACGGAAAGAATCTTGAACAATCTGTTCAATTCCAGCAAATTGCTTGATATTAAGGTCCATTCACTCAAAATGTGGGAGAATTTTATTTATTTAAGACATTAATTCTAATCACCCCTTTTTGGCCAATTTCCTTTTGACTCTCCCAATTCCTGTTTCTCCCTCCCTTTCCTCCATCCTCTTGTGCCGCTCTCTCTTTTCACAAAGTGGTTATTCTTCTTTTGTAAGTTATCCTAATTATTCGTCTAACAACTCTTCGACTTCTGCCACTCAACACTCCAAAGAAATTTTTTGTGCCAGTTATACAATTTTGTCCACAATAATTTCATTATTATGTTTACTGTTCATATTGATCTGAAGTGTGAACATCAGTCTGAATGCAAATTTTACATGTTCCATTTATGCATTTTTTGGTCACAGAACCCCACGCTGTACCGATATTTTTGATAAAGTATAAAGTGTGATAATCTTTCCAAAACTCTAGTAATAATAGTTCTGGCCCTATATATATTCCCACTACTGCTTGGGGAAAAGTTGTTCAGAGGTAGTACACCTTAAATACGGCAATCAAACCTTGGTTCATGGGTTGGAGGAATAGATTGGGAATCTTCTGCAAAGGGTCCCAAATGCTCAAAGCGCACTCAAGATGAGGTCTAACTAGCACAAAATAACATATTTGCTTTATGTTTTCAGTAGAATATTTTCCCACTATGAGTTTGATGAATCCCAGTTTCTTCAATGCAGCCCTGTAGATGATCCTAACATGTTTACAGCATTTTAGGTGTAATGTTTGAGTGACTTCCAGGCCTTTTACTTGGTCTGTTTTTCTTGTCTAGCCCTATGAGCCTATAGATATAAGGGTGTATGGATTTATTTTTCCAAACGTTCATCATTGCACACGTTTTCAAATTTAATTTTAGACCCCATTCCTCACACAAGTCATCAATACATTTGAGATTACTAGAAAGAGCCTCATAGTCAGAGTTATTAATTACATTCTGGCAGATGACCGTATTGTCAGTGAATAACCTGACATTGTTAGAAATTCTACAGTTAATGTCAATGATGTAATAAGAAAAAGGAGGAGGCCGATTACACTATCCTGCGGAACACCAGAGGCTACATCCACGAAATCGAAACTCCCATGTATTCTATTAATACAACTCATTATCACTGTCTGTTTGCACTCAAAAGAGAAAATCATGAAAATTAATTCACTAATTTTTCATTAATTGCACATAATTGCAGTTTGCACATCAGCTTATTATGTTGTACATGATTAAATGCTTTTTTGAAATCTAACAATGCAGCATGTTCTTGTTTTCTTGATTCTCCCGATTTGAGATTGATATGGATGGATTTGAGTTGGATCCTTGGATAAATAAACCAGGTTTTGTTTTCCAAGATCTACTCTTTTGGAACCCATGTTGCATGCTTGTGAAAAAATATGACTGTCCAGGAAGCTCATGACATGACATGGCTCTCAGCAATGTGCTCAAGAACTTTGCAGGAGAGGGATGCTAATTGGTCTATCATTTCCAAGATCTTTTTCGCTTCTGCTTTTGTGCATGGAGTTAAGTGGGCTACTTTACAGTCATTTGGCACTTTACGTTCCAATAATCTAAGTACATACACTACAATTTATCCATTGATCAATCTACATCTGTAATGTGCAACACATTGATTTGATGGATAAAGGCATTATTATTATCATTAATTAAGTAATGAGATTAAAACACAGTACTCCATAGTATTGGTACTAAAACCCACCGCTCCAGCTGTAAGTAATAAATTTATTTTGCAAATACAATTAAGAAATAAAATAATCTTGCATCATAAATGCACTTTAAATTTTATATACAACATCCAGATTTCATCCTGGTTTTATTCCCTTGATAGTTTTGTGGTTTTTAATGTGGCCGCTTGTAAGTCAGCGACTACCTGCATTTTTGTTTTGTATGTCTTAATATTTAATACATTCCTGTTTCATTGAAAAGATGGTACTCTTTATATGAACTTCATGGGTAATAATGAACCTTAACTCTTTCAGGTTGTTTCATCGATGGCTCACAAATTTCCTGTTGAAATGATACCTTTATTGAACATCTTCTTAAATAAAGAAGGTTCAGTGTTCATTACGAAGACTGTGAGGGAGCTTTTATTTGAGGGTTATCATGATAAAATTATTGAATGGCTCATCAAGTTGGAAGTGATAACTCATATCCATATTCCGTTTGATAAATTTGGATGGTTTTACATGGTAAGAGGCTTGTAACTTTTGTATGCATGTAATCACCTAACATAATGAGAAATAACTGCCAGCATAGCTGATGTTATCATTTAGTTCCTGAATGAAGTTTACCAAGTGTGAATACACTAGCTCCTTGATGTGATGTTGGCTTTAACCTCTCAGATTGGAAACACTAGTTCAATAGAAACTAGCTTTCCACATGCTTTATTGATAACATTTAAATTCTTGTAATTCTGATTTTTTCATAATTCAGTGCTCTTCCCTGGGAGCGAATGTCACATGTATATCAAGGTGCTATGCAAAAATAATAATTCTATCAGTGGTAGTGAGACAATAGAAAATAGGCATTGCTCTCAAAGTGTAAAATTCCTGCTTTGGGCTATTTTCAATTTTTGCCATGCCTCAATTTTGAAAATTTTAAGTGTACATTCAATTTGTTTTAAACTTGAGAAAATAACATCCATAGCCTATGAGATATTAACCCTTCCAGCGTGTGTGACACAGCATATGGGTCCGCTCAATCCCATGCTTCTAGGATGACTTTAATCGGAGGGATTTAAATCACTCAAGGTGCTTTTTTTCGCTAGCATTGAAGATTTTGTGCAGATTAAGGAAACACAAACTGGGCAAGTTCCACAGATAAAAATTTATTACAGTTTGTGTTTCCTTATGATGTTTCGTTTCCACACAATATCGCCTGAAT
>LYUA01005105.1:42407-53457 GCA_002093875.1 Calopteryx splendens | reverse complement strand
GAAAGTACAACACCTAGGACCTGCGAAAGCAGAAGACCGCTGATGATGATTTTTTTTAAAACCGGGCCTAAATAAATATATCCGAGATGCAAGATGCTCCCCAGAACAGGTTCCAAACAGACCACGAACGATAATGTGGAGGTTTAAACAGAGAAAAAATTAAATGGTTTGGTTTAAATCGAGGGAAAAATAAATAAATGGTTTAATCTCCAAACGTCAAAATTACTTCCCGAGCAACAATTAACGAGTGGCGCACGTCGTCGTCGCATTTGTTTGGAAAGCGTTGCCGCGGTAACCGATCGCCCGCGGCCTGAAAAACCTGAAACCATCATCGTCCGTCCATGACGGTTCGGATGGTTCATTTAACTTAATGATCGACTCTCTCTCTCCCTCTGAGCTCTCTCGAGACAAAACGCAAAATTTCTATGAAAAAACGGGTTTTTAAGCGCTGATTCTTTGATGTATTCATCCTTCGTCGTGTCTGGGCGCAAAACTGCCAAAGCGTTTTTTCTTTTCTTCTTCGGGGCCATCGGAAAATAACGGGAAACTGAGGAAGACCAGAAGAATATGGAGACGCAAGACTACGCGGTTCTATTAACTTTTCGATCGAATCGAGTGAAACAGAGAGAGAGAGAGAGATGGAAAATAGTTTGACGACGTTTACCGTGTTGTTGTTTTCTTTTGATCGTTAGCAACGGATCGAAATGTTATTGAATCGGAGTCTTTTCATTCAATGATGAGGACCCGGGTTATTTCAACCAGCCTCGACGGTGACAAAAATACTGACATCACATCCCTCCGTAATACCCGATTGTACTCGTGCATAAAATTCCAGGATTCGTGAAGGTCGTGACGTCGAAAATTTAGTTGCTGTCCGTGGGTCGACAATTCCGAGTTACAGAATAGCTACCTCGGGAAAGGATTCGAAATAGTTCCAACCCCTAACAATGGCTAAATTAAATGGGAATTATCGAGCGTTGTTCTTCGAAAACCTAGTCGCATTGTCGAGAACGACGCCATTGTCGAGACGTCACCCGGAGAGTGGTTTTGCATGGCTCGGAAATTTGGTGACTGAGGAAAGATGAAAAGCATAAGTTTCGGAAACGTGAGTGTGGAGAAGGATGGGAAAAGTGAAATGTACGGAAAGGAAAACGGACGAAAGGGTTTTGGACATGGTAAGAGGGGAGGAGAGAGAATGGAAAATTGGGAGAAATTGAAAGAAGGCAGGGTATATTGGTGGGGGAAATGAAGAATGTGATGAAGGGGAGAATGTTGGGCAAGCGAGGTACAGAGGGAGGAATATAAGATTAGGCAATTTGGCTGTGGATAAAGGGAGAGTCAGAAATTCTGTGGGGGAGGAAGTGGGAGGGGGGTGGGGGTGAAAGGTGATTCATTGGTGAGAGAAAGACCACGAGAAGGGTTGGGCCGGGAAGATTGGGGGGAAAGAAAGCCTATGACCACAAACATATGAGGTCATCTAAGCTAGATTAAGTCCTCGTCCGCTATCGGTCCCAGGGAGGACGAAACCCGCCATCACCTCGTGGTGATTGGCAATCGGATGTTTTCTTAATGGTGATGACCACCGGCGACTTAGGTCATGTCGAACCGTGGACCCAAGCAAAAGGAGAAAACGTCACGTGATACGGGAGCAGCGGGAGTCGGCGCCTGAGGAATCCTCCCGACGTTGCCTTCAAGTCCCTTCAAGGTTTTTTAGCGTTATACCAAGTCTTCGATTACCTTCTTGAAGACTGACAGATTTCTGCCCATCGTGCCAGGGGCCACAGTGGTGGAGTAATAGTGACAGTTCCTTCCGAATCAAATGCATTTAAAGGTGGAAATTTACAAAAATTAGTCAATTATTATTAGGAAAAATGTGAATGAAATTTAGGAAAAAAAGTGGGAAAACACTTTTTTTTTAAAAGAAAAAAGGTTTCACATAATTCAACATATTTTAACAACCAACACTCGTACGCGCGCAGGTAGACAGTACGTGTGCTCATTTGTCAATGAGTGGAGAGATATGGTGGCCTACAACAGGGGTCGAGAGGTCGGTCTCCGACGTTTCGACAGCTGACACATTCTTCGTCTCCAGGGTGAAGTGATCCCCAAGAAAACGGCAGTGTCAATAGCGAAACATCCGACCTCTCAACCAGGCTGGAGATTCGAAAAACTCCTACTACAGCTTTTATTCGCTGCTGTGCTTATACTAATATTTCACTTCGTTTTTCGCAGTAATAATGCCATTGAAACCTTGACTTGCGCATCATCTGCACCTGCTAAAGGTCTCTAACTTTAAATTTATGGAGAACTAGAAAGTCAAAAATAAATCAATTATATACCTGATCCTACATCCCTCCCGTCTATTTTCGTCCTGTCTTCGCCGTCTGGAGATTCCTAACCGATGATCTACGAGGAGGCACATCGGGATATCCACTCCCAGGCCTAAAAAAAGCAATTTTTTAGCATTCTTCCGAACAAAAGTCATTCTCTTGCAACGTTTTGCAAGTCGAGCTGATGGTGACGATAACTGCGGCACGAAAATCGTACGTTTTGAACTCTTGACGCGCTGGGAATAATTGATTCTATCTCCGAATTATACGCTGTCGGGCGAGACGGAACGAGAAACTAAGAGAAATGATAAATATCTCAAAGCGTCCCTTAGCCACGGGACCGGTGTTAGCTCAATAATGCACCTGGAACGTTCCATGTACCTCATATTCTTCCGCATCCAACGTGAAATTGTTGATACGCCGTGTTGACAACACGGGGTAATGGTTTCAGATTTAAACTTTTAACTTTTTTTTCAAAATACTTTGGGAGGGTGTGACTTGATTTAAACTAAATTTCACTTTCAAATTAACCCATTTTAAAATCTATTACTATCAACCTTGTTCTGTTGGTTTTTATAAAACATGAATTCCCTTGGCCTGCTCGAGCATAGATCCTCGAAAATAAAATGTTACCAACACAAAAGTCACTAATTACCTGTACAGTTGATGATTCGACACCTTCTGCCACACGCTCATATCAGCTTCCGACTTGGAAAATCGTATTAGAGAGAAAAAAAACGGCTTTTTCTCCGTGGAATGACTGAAAAAACGTCGAGTGACTTAATTTCAATACTATTGATTATCTCTATTTTAGAATGATAATTTGCAAAATACGGGCGTTTTTTTACGACGAATTGGGAAAACTAACCCACCGTCATAGCTAAATGAATGTTCTTTAGTTGCTCGGGAAGAAATAAATACTTAATTCATCACTGGTACATATCAACACCCAATGCTAAAATGCTAGTATATTTTTAAAAATACGCAACGGTCCCTTGGAAGTTAATAATCGGCAGTATACGTACGTTTAGAGTCGAAACACGTCCACCGTCGTCAGCTTTCGCGGAAGCCGAATTTCCTGCGGATATTTCTTCTTCTCTAGTCCACTTACCCCTTCACGAATGCGGATTGTTCTTTTTTTTCTTCCTGCGAGACCAGACGGTCCCGGTAAATCACGCGGAGCGAGATGAGTCATTTGGGTTGCTTCACCGGACGGAAATTGTCGCCAGAATGCCAAGAGGAGGCTCGAAGTGGATCGAAGGGGATCCCAACTGTTGAGAAAGCGATTTCCTAGACGCGAAAATCATAGGGTCGTCTTCCCATTCCCGAGAATCTTAAAGACAGCATTGGGAGTAACGGCGAAAGAAAGCTCCAACTGGAAAATGTGTCTCACTTGGTTGATTTTATCAATACGGAAATGGAAACGTAAATGTACACTTATTTTGTTTGTCCCGTGTTCCGCGATCACACACAATCCGATTTGATTGTTGGTCTGTTTCCACCAATGAAATCGGCGGAAGAATGCAAATTAAGATGGCCGTCTGGAAATTATTGTCAAAAACGATTGATTCCAAATCCGTCGAGTGAAAGAGCCCGAATAATCCAGCAACTCAAGCCTTTCGAATCTTTTTTAGCTTAAATTAAATTTACTCGGTCGGATCAGCAATGTTTTTTTTCAAATAAAAGGCACTTTAAAAAAAGGTGGAGGGAGTCACGTGTAAATAGGTTGACAACATCACAACACACAACACGCGTAAACATTCATCCCTCACACGATTCACGATCCCTAACGTTCACGTCCGAGCACGACGCGGACGTGCAAATAAAAGGGAAAACAGGTGAGCCACGGGCATGACTCATTCCGCACGATACATTTCAATCTTATTGTATCAATTTAATTCACGGATGGTTTACCCGTACAAAAGCGATCAACTTCCATTTCCGTTTATTCATTTCTTCGCACGTTAATGGATAATTCACGGAGAAACTATTGATGAGGCATCGGAAAACTATAATCATCCAAGGATGAAAAATCACCCCTTGTACAGTTAAAATTAATTTATTTAACAGCACATGCGTTAAACCTCCAGGGAGTGGTCTATTAGGCCGGTTTTTAACCGTTCTGTGGAATCATTGCCTTCGACGAGAAGGTAACATAAACGAACATCTACGAGTGAACCTTTTCAAGCCGGAGAGGAATTGACCTAGTACTGGAAAAGGATGGATGCGATCGTGTCTCATTCCGGGGCGTTAATACGGAGTTGTTATCCAGGCGGCGATATGATCCCGAAATACACTGCATGTTAGTCGGTTGGTTGCAGGACAGGCAAGCTTGTAAGGTAGCGGTCACACACTTTCCTGCGCCCTCGCTTGGGCAGGCAGGCGATCAAGGGGAAAACGGAACTTTAAACTGCGGAAACCTGATTCCGTTAAAGAGAGCTTAATTGTGTGGTGTTTTTAAATGTCACGGCTCCGGCCGGCGGAGGCCGTTCTGTGAACGAGTTTTAATGGTTCGTTCTCATGAGAAGGTTAGCAAACTACGCTAACCGAACTATATAGGCACAACAAAAAAATAAATAAAACGCGAAATCCAGGAACGCTGACATTTGATCTAACGTCGTGGGATACACAAAATGATTTACCATTCTTCGATGACGAGCATTAACGCCGTGGCTGGTCCCCGGTCCGGCGGCTTTCAAATTGAACACGATATGAAAACTAGACAATATTGACAAAAATAATGAGGTAATTAGGGTTTGTGAATGAGCTTGAAAAATGATTAGTTTGAGAGAGCAGCCAATCATGCCAGGTTAACGAATATGTCGGCATGTCGACAGGGTAGAGAGATTTTAATCAGACGCTGAGAAAAAATAAAACAAAAACTTAAAATAAACATTTTTATTCAATTAGATATCCATCTTCGGAATCCCAGAACACCTCTTTGGGGAAAAGCTGACTGAAGTTGACATAATTCAAAATAATTAATTATTCAGTGTCGCCAAAAGACGCCAATGATGTGAGCCAGACCTCAAAGTTAACGACTTAACAACACGAATTAAAATGATGTAAAAAAATGCACGTCCGAGTTCCGGTTAAGGCGGATACACATTCTAATAACAATCCTTGGATGCAAAGCTTTTCCGGAACAAAACAATTGATTCCTTGTCCGAAAACGGCACACACACATTTTTATTTGACGACCAAAAGAAACTTACCTCCCAGCAAAACAGGCTATGCAGCTTCAGGCCGAAGAGACACGAATTCACCAGCGGTATATTCAAGGAGAGGCCAACGGTGGAAGACGATTCATGAACTAATCTTGACGTGTACCACTGCTTTCTTTGTAACTGAACGCGAAGAGCACAAAACACTATAACCAGACACCGCTCATTTAGCCAAGCTTCCCCAACAAATCCAAAAATCGTGCACTCACTGAGCTCACGCAAATGCTCAACCGCTTCAAAATTGCTGTCCCTGACTTGTGTAGCACAACCACTGGTGTAAACAAACGTGTCACGAAATGCACTGACTAATACACACACTTCAGATAGATGGCAGAAGTGAGCAAAAAAAATGAAGTTCAATCAGAGGCAAATATAAACAGGTCTAGTTCAGGTTATCCGCCATTTTGACTCCAATTTTCAAAGAGCTAATTTGTTGTACCTTATTCAATAATATATATTTTTATCTTTGCTACGATGTGTGGATTTAAAGATTTTTGTGGCAATAAAAAAATCTTTACGATCTATTTCAGTAATTTGAAAACTGCTGCGCCTCCGGGATGTGTAGCGGGAAAATCAAATCTAAAACCTTCTTCAGACCATTTTCAAAGTGTTAAAATTAGATTAAATAAAACATCATGATATGAAAGTAGTAACCTTCAGGCGTTTACATGGGTTGCGAATGATTTTCAACTTACTTTTAATTTTAAATAATTTTAAAACAGTATGATTAATCTGGGAAAACTGGATTAATAAAAAAATAGGATTTATAAGAAATTTATTTTTACACTTTTCTTTAAAAAAGCACATATTTATCACAATTTTCATTATTGACAAAATGTATATGTATGTAGTACATATAGTGCCATATTCATATAAGCCCAAGGAAAATTATTTAGCAGATATAAACTTAAATAATTTCTTAATTGTGTATGGCCATTTTGTACAATAGAAATTCATTATAAGTTGGATAAGCTGCTGATTGACTACCATAGGAGTAATTGCAAATAAATTTCATAATATTTAGCTGTATTCTGGAGGGAAAACGCCTATAATAAGAACATACATTTAATCCAATCACAAAATACATGCGCTAACAAAGAACAGTTGCTGGATGAAATTTCATTGATTAAACTCCTATCACAAATATACATACATACATTGGAAGATAAATGTAGAAATTATTACAGTAATAGCCATATAGTAAGTTAATTAACTAACTATGTATCCACATTACATGTCTAAATAAAATTTAAATTTTATTTTATACTCAAAATTTGTTGGAATTTCATATTATCCTAGTTATGGGGAAGTGAAAAGTGGTTTTCAATCTGAGTAAATTGACAATTAATTGATATTGCTTGAGAATTACTAGATATCTCCATAACACAATTAATTACCAATATAATACCAAAATAACAAAATTGAAGAATACAGATTGGCCCATTATAATGGTAGCACATCATTAGAAGTTCTCCTAATGCCAGGAGGATTTAGGTTGAGGAGTAAAAATCAATAGATATATTTAAATAAGATATAGCGAAATCTTGTTTATAGCTGATGGATCTGAGAAATGCATGTTATGGAAACAATTAGGTCTGGTGGAGCCTAAGTTGACCACTTGGCTAAAAAAAAACATTTAATTTGCTATGTTTGAATTAAGATCAAGCATAACTTTCTTAATGTAAAGTTTTTTTTACATAATTCGTGGCAAGTCATTCTTTTGACAAAGCATGAATTCTGTTAGGGTCTTCATTGAATCCAAATGTGAATACATGGATCTACAACTACTGCTAAGGTAGATTTCTCTCGCCCATGACAAATTGTAAATGATATCACTTTGTTTAGACTGTGCCGTGGCGTCTTCGCTAGCTGATGAGCATTCTGCCCAACAAATGTACGTCCTCAAGCCAATTAATGAATAAGTCGTCAACCCGTCTGGCAGAGTCCTATTAAAGGCAGCAAGTGATGCATCCATTCCTCCACTTTCTCAAGTGACTTGCCGGCAACCGTGCTTGGCTTCGCACACCTGAGAGGTCTTTCTATGGACGACGTTATTATTGCGGCATGGAATTTATTTCGCCGAAGGACCACCTCCGCCGCTATATATTTCAGGAGAGGAAATACTTGGCAACCACAAACGAGTGGGTTACCGTCGAGGACCAATTCCGCGTTCGTCTCGATAGGAGTGCTGGTTGCAATTCTCATTGTCGTTTGATCAGGCACATACTTGTTGTGTTTGAAAATCAAATGCTCCCCAGGGTTGAGCTCTACCCTTTTAGATGGCACAGGGTTTTGTTTTCCAATATTCCCCTGACCAGCAGTTTCTCGAGGATCTTTTCTGATCTGTCGTTTAAGCAGGTTAGCTGCTCTAGATCCATCATCAGTGTCCTCAGAATTTTCATCTCCGTCCTTGGCATTCTTTTTTTTCTGCAATCTCTTTCTTCCTTCATTCAAATTTTCATCCAAACTGCAAAGCATTAACTCCGGATCTTTGAGGTATATTTCCGGGAGAATCACAGCTTCCACGTCATTGTCCCTTAGATCGATTTGTATGTCTGGTGAGACAAAGAGGAGATCAGAAGCCATCAGTCTCACCAGGTGGTTTCCGCGGAGATCTAGAAACTAAATTAATTTTATGCATGTAATATACAAATATTAAAAATGAATGATGAAGTTAATGATTTAACTTATAAAAACACTGGATATTCCTGATTCCACAATTAGATGCTTATTACTAATTTATTCATTTAAAAAGACTGCCAATGGTGGACAAGGATTTGTTTTGGATGGATAACGTAATTTGGTGACATTAAAAAAGGTCCTACAATGCCATTTTGATCGCTTGTATTTAATTGTGAACAATGGTCTGAGTCTCTATTTTTTCAACGCATATTTTGCTTGAGTTTTAAATAAATATGCACGTAATACATCTACATCATGGCATACCCTGGGGATATACCATCTGGGTATGTGTGGTAGGGGGTGCTATGATGCTATTGAGGGAGAGATCAGAATTGGAATAGATTTATTGCCAATTGAAGGTTCTACATATATAACCAAACTACAAGGGTAAACGTCAAGTGACTCAAATCTTTGAGAAACAGGCCCTATCTATATATATCCATGCAAAGTTTCAGCCTTTTTAGCATCCATATTTTATGTAGCTTTTGAAATAAACTGGGGGTTATGGTAATGATAATCATTGATCATTGATTAACCATAAAAGTGGAGGGTATTGTCAAAATTATTAAATGACAGACCAAATTCGCCGAAGATGGAAGCAACAATGCTGCTTTAGTTTCTATTAGAAAATAGTCCTGTGGTTTTTGTTTACAAACTTTTTGAGTTTGCTTATATAATAAAAGTTACACCAAGAATTGTAACTTCCATTTGTGAAACATAATCAGGGGAATTTATAATGAATGTCCTATTTGTATTTTCCATAGGAAAAATTAACCATTGTAAAACTTTTACTCCATGGTGTGCGTGTTAATTTCAAAATCATAATTCACAGATTATAAATGAGATCAATTTATTATGCACAAGATATTTATGAACTGTAAAATACACCACATGATGGAGGATAGCCCATTATTATCCATGATCAAATTTTTACTCAGTGGATATATTAATATCCAATGAATAAGATGGTTCAAATAATGGTAGTCAAGTCATACAGCCAAGGCATTACAGATATTGTTAAGTAATTTACAGGATCAAAGTGAGAATTATGCGGATATGGAAAAATGAAGATTAATCATAGAAAAACGAAGTATTTGAGAGGTAGGAAGGCTATTTTAAAGATGGAGGGAATAAATTTAAGCATAAAAAACGGATCATGGTTCATAAAGGTTCATGTGTTTGGACATTATTTTGGAGGAAAATGGGTGTAGTATTAAGGACACTTGGGGAATATAAAAGCACAGGGAGAAAGAAGAATTCGCAGAAAAAAAAGGAAGGAATATGATGACAGGTACGCTGAGTAAAGACATGAAGAAGAGATTATCAAAGACTTTAATTGGGAGGGTAGGGCACTGTGTAATGATCTTAATGATTAAAATCCTGCTCTTTGAGCCAAGAGGATGAGCGTAGATTAGACACACACTTGAGGTTTGGGTGTGGAGGATAATGGAGAAAATAAGTCGGTATAAGGAGGAGGACTTAAGATGAGGTTTTCGAATAATTATGGTAAAAAAAGAGAGGAAGTTGTTAGGCAAAATCTGAAGAAGGCAGAAAAAGTGGGTGGAGTAGATGCGATGAGAGACAGTGGGATGATGTTAATGTCTCCGGTAATAGGGAGACTGCTTGGTGAGCAAGGAAGAGGATAGACTTTGTAGACGATTGCGGAGGGACGTAGAAAGTATGAAGAAGTGAGGGAGGAAATCTTTCCTCTCCTACTGTTCCCAAAACTTCTTCGTAGGTTTTCCTTTCTGCCCATTTCACTTTTTCATCCTTCTCCATACCCACATCTGAAAAGCCTCCAACCTATGCTTTTCATCATGCCTCCAACCTATGCTTTTCGTCATGCCTCAATGACTAAGTTTCTGAGCCTTACAAAACTACACTCCATATCAACATCTTCACTAGTCTCTTCTTTACATCCTTGATATATCCATGCATAAAAAAATGCCAAAGTAAATTAGATTTTTTACCAATGCTCCCTCCCTCCTCTGTCGACCTTTGCCTGATTTTGAAAGATCTGCCATTACAAAGAAGTCCCCAGACTGATCACCACAAATTTTGCTGGTTTTAAAAGAGAAATTATCCCAATTTCCTCTTCAAATTTCAATTTAAGTTAGAGAATTGTGTACAATGTGCCACTACTTAATGAGATGATAGAGTCATTGAGAGAGCAAAATAAACATCAGCAAGGGGGTTCTCCATTCATGGGTAAACAATTTATCAGGCTTTCTTCTAAATACCACAAAATACTAGAAAAAACTCAAATTGTGGTAACTTATCATTAAATAGTAATGATTTAAACTACTTTAACTATTAGATGCCCTCAGAGCAGTGATGTAGCTGGAATTTAATCTTCTTGGGTTGGTCCTATACCTATTTGTTCCCAGCCCTTTCTTGTGAAAAATGCAACACAATACACATCAAACATACTAAAACAGTCATGTTGGATGCATATTTTGATGCAAGTAACTTACTTCATTGTACTTAAATTATATTTGCTGTCTTTCCTTCTGTTTTTGTTTCAAATTTTGGTCCCAAGTAATCTTTGAGCTATATATTATCAAATGTCCTCATAAAAGGACATTATAATGAAGTAGATATTTGAATTGAGTCGTGGAAAAATTTTAAAATGTAAAGGAAAACAGTGAAGAAAATAAAATTAGTACATGCCTTAGACTGCACAGGTGGGGGTAGTGAATGGAAAAACAGGTTGGGTAGTTTTAAGTAGGGGGGTGAGACAGGGTTGTCTACTATCACCAGTACTTTTCAATATATACGTGGAGGAAATAGTAAGGGAGGCGTGGGAAGAACTAG